>JAZHYW010024578.1:0-66460 GCA_037355805.1 Ixodes ricinus | reverse complement strand
AGAAATACGTACTGTATTTTTAAGCTTGTCCCAATGCCCCCCCCCCCCCCCGCCGGCTGGAAAGAGATTTCAAGCCCTGGCCTTATATATTGTATAGTATCGATTATATGTATTCATTGTGTATTCGTTGTGTCTAAACATTTCCGGAAAACAAAATACGTATAAAATGGAAGTTCGAAGTAGATGTAGCCGTTTGTACCTACAAGCAAACGTTTGATGCGCTTTCTCGCTTTCCTTAGAATCATAATATATTGGGGGGCGGGGGGGGGGGGGGGGGGGCAACAAAGTGCTCATTAGCCCGGCCTTTCATTTTGACGAAAACCGGACATGACGTCACAGATGTCAAAATAATATGACTCTTCCCCGTATCGACCTCCGGAAGAGGCGTCTCTGTTCATCTGGATGGATGGATAGATGGATGCGCTAACTACACTCCGTGTCACTAGTTGCGTGCAGTACCGGCGAAGGCAACACCAGGCGAGGGGAGAACGGTCAAGCACTAGGAAGACTGGGGAGCAGGAAAGAAACCTCCCTCTAACGTTCCTAGTGTTTCCCTTTCTTCCCTTGCCCCTCCATTGCCCTCCTCTACCCTTCCGCCTTCCTAGTCCTCGCCCTTTTCTCCGCCTGGTGTTGTCTTCGCCTGCACTGCACACAACTAGTTACACGGAGTACGGCCTAAATCTAAAATGACAAACAGATGATGACAAAAATAACCCCTGGAGACAAAGGACAAACACAAATCTCCAAACACAGCTAGGTGACTGGTGCGCGACTGAAACAAATTCTTCTGGTCCTGGTATCGAGCCAGTGACCCCTCCATTTCCAGTGGAGCGCTCTATTTGGATTTGGATTTGGATTTAGTGGCGTCCCCTTTGTAACGGGTGGCCGCTCGCCGGAAATTCCGGCGATGGCCTGCCAAAAAAGGCTTGCTCAGCCCAGTTTCCAGCCAAGACTAGCCGAGTTCTTGTTCTGTTGGAACTTCGGTCGGGTCCACGGCGTCCACGGTGTGGGGCAGGTCGACTTGGGTGGAAAATATCGGTTGTCCGGCTTGTGCTTGCACGTCCGGCCCAGCTCGCCTCTCCCTCTTCCACAGCCGCCAGGAAATCTCCCACCACTGCTCTAGTCGGCGCTTGGTGGTCTCGACGTGTTCCTCGCCGTCATCTCCCCGCTCCGCCGTCCGGAAGCCCAGCGCGTCCGGCAGATGGTCCACCTGGGGGCACGGGCTGAGGGCCCCGCACTGCAGCACCAGATGTTCGGTTGTCTCCTCTGCTGCTCCGCAGGCGACGCAGGCGGTTGGGGCCCCAGTGTCATATCGCGATCTCCACAGCCTGGTCTTGAGGGTTCCCGTGCGTGCCTCGAAAAGCAAGCTGCTGCCCCTGGAGTCATCGTACAGCTGCTCCCGTTCGATCGCCAGCTTCGAGGCCGCGTACACAGTCATTGATGATTTTCGTGTTGCCGACTCCGTCCACCTTCGCGTCTCGACCTGCTGCACGTGCTTCTTGAGGTCCGCAACCCCCTCTCGGAGCGGCCGGCCGTCCAGCAGGGTCGGTGGTACCTCATACTTTCCCGCGAGCCTGGCCACCCGTTTGGTCAGGCGCGTGTTTACACTCCTGTACACGAGGTACTTAAACACCCTCCTGGCCCATCGCTCCTCTCCGAGGCCGCACAGACGCCTCTCGTAGGCTAGCTTAGCCACCGCTTCCCTCGACTCAAAGGCAGACCACCCGAGGTCCCCCTGCACCCCTTCGTTTGGAGTCCCCCTGTGTGCCCCGAGTGCCATCCGCCCCGCCTCCCGCTGACGAACCTCTAGGAACTCCCGAGTCTGGGACGACGTGCACAGCACCCGATTCGCAAACGTCAGTCCGGGCACCATCACCATCTTCCACAGGCTACGAGCAACCTCGTAGCGGTCGAAAGCCCACATGGACGTTGCTGCTAGCACTCCCTTTCCCCTCATGGCCTTTGTCCGGACAGCCGATTCGTGTGCTTGGATGTAGTTCCTACCTGTGGACAGGTGTACACCCAAGTACTTGTAGTCTGTGGCACACTGCACAGTCTCTCCCTGCAGTACAAGCGGTGTGTCCAAAGCCCCCTCTACATTCTCTGTAGGCCCCCACTTCAGCACTTTGCACTTACGGGAGCTGAACTTTAGGCCCAGTCTGTCCCCTTGTTTTGTGCATATGTCCAGCAGCTGTTGCATCTCTTCACAGGTGCCCGCTGTCAGCACCAGATCATCCGCATAAAATAATCCTGGAAGGAGCTGTCTCACCATTTGCCCATTTTCCATGTAAGACAGGTTGAGGCCTCTCCCACACTCCTCCAGTTCTGCCTCCCATCTAGACATATATAACATGAACAGGAGAGGGGAAAGGGGGCATCCTTGTCGCAAGCCTCTTGTCACTGGGATTGGTTGCGTGTACATGCCCTCCCATTCCACCACAACCGTTGTGTCCCTGTACAGCTCCTGGAGGAGCTCAAGCACTGAACTTGGCACTCCAATCTGTGTCAGTTCCCACCAGAGCTTTGAGTGGGAGATTGAATCATAGGCCTTTTCAATGTCCAAGAAAGCCGCCCATAGGTGTCTCCCCTCCTGTTGTACAATCTCAATTGCTTGGGTCAGCACATACAGGTTGTCCTCGAGCTGTCGGCCACTCCTGAAGCCGTTCTGGAGCTCGCCCAGTACATGTTTCTGCTCCGCCCAGCCTTGCAGTCTGCGTCTTATGACTTGCATGCCGACCCTGTACATTGTGTTGTGTACACCTACCAGTGTTGCGGAGTTGCCACTCCGGAGTGGGAATGATTCCGAATCGTTCCGCATTTTCGTGACCCCGGAATGGAGTGGGAATGGAATGGCGGCAACGTTGAGGGGAATGGAATGGGAATGGAATTAGATACCTTTTTTCCCGGAATGGAATGGGCCCGGCTCTGTACATTTTATTTATTTATTTATTTTTATTCATTTATTTTTATACTGATATATATATTTATTGTTTCTTTGTTTCTTCGGCTATGGAGCCAGTCAGCGAGTCAGTTGTTCAGAAATAAAATGAATACAAAAAAACAAGCGTCAAAGCAAAGAGCAGAGGGGGGAAAAGGGGGAGGGGGGGGTCGGCGGTACGCCTTTCACGGACGCGCTAGCGACGGGCTTCAATGGTGTCACACGAGAGCGAGTGAAACAAGAAACCAAGCACCAAGCAAAAGAAACATAGGGTACTGCATAAAAAAGAAACCGCCATGCACGGCTCCTCATCGTCCTTCTTGTCTTGCTTTTTTTTTTTTTTTTCGCGACGGCATGGAGAAATTGCGCGCGACTGAGATCTGCGAGCGGGGGCCAACTCATAACTCGCAGAGCTCTGATAACTCGTTGACTCCCGCGCCACCGAAAGATGATCAGTTATTGTTTTCTTATAGTTCGGGAGCGTTGTTTAGCAGGTGGCCAACCCTGCTGCCTTCCACGTTCGTTCGCGCGCCCTCCTTTGAAGTGCGAGATCTGGGTTTGCTTAGCTTTATTTAGTGACTCTAGGTTTGCTTCGGCATTGAAACAAAGCGAGATTCACTTCTCTCTTTCTCCTCTTGCGCTTTGCGCCGACGCTTGTTTTTTATACTGCATTTTGTACGTGTAAGTCCGCCTTTTACTTGGTCTCCGTTCCGATGCTTGATTTCTGTGTTATATTTTCTTATATTCAGCTGGGTTAGGGTTACAAGCAAGCTAGCGGATTCCCGTTCATTTCCATTGACTTTAGTCTATGCCAACGTTACTAGAACTCTCAGTTGGGAAACTCACCGTTGAAACCTGGGCCGCTGGCGTCCACCGAGACCGAGCTAAATGCGACAACAGCGCCACTCTGTGTCATTTGTCTTAACTGTGGTCGCCTTGAGCTTTTAGAAAGCATGTTTTTGCGTAAAAACTAACGGAAAGAACTCTTTTTGTAGTAACTTTTATTGGAGTTTAGTACGAAATGGGGGGCGCGTGTTGTTTTCTAAAATCTTTAGTTCGCAAGGTTTTGCAGTATAATTAATATTGTTTTTATACAACCCTGCCTCAGCGGGGATTTCAGGTAGCGCGTCCTGAGTTAGGCGCATATTAACCACGGTAGTAAACCGCGGCGCTTCCGCTTGGGAGTCGGGGGCGGTACGTCGAAGCCCCTTCCACAGTATCTGTTCTGGCCCCAAAATGGCCGATTACAACGAAAATGGAAGTCACGTGCAGTTCCTGGACTGGCCGCTGCGGGAGAAGTGGCGGCGTTGGGATCGCCATTAGCTCGGTTCTGGTGGACGGATCGGTGCCACTTTTTCAGAGCAGTCTCTATGGCAGTTTCCCAACTGAGTGGTTCTAGTAACGTTGGTCTATGCATACTTTGTTTCGCCTAGCGATGGACCGCTGCGGACGCTACGAGTCACCCCAGGCAATCCAGCACCGTGAGCTTAGTAAAATCAGTGCTTTTCTGAGGCATTTAGCATATTTTTTCCCATTGTCTATGCGTTTGATAATGTCAGCTTTCAGCTGCTTATGCCGGCAACACAACAAGGTTGGGCAGTATCGTATTTCAGCAACACATTTCGAATCTGTATTTCTGTATCGCAATACTTTTCTTCACCAGTATCTCTATTCCTGTACCAGATACATGTGGAATGTTTCTTTTTATCGCGATACGATCAGGATGAAATGTATTTCATTACATTTCTTGAAAAATATCCCCGCCACCCCCCCCCCCCCAAAAAGAAAACAAAAAAAAACGAAAGAGAAGTCCGATTGTCTTTTTTCTCTGCTTTTTTATTTCTGAGGGCATTAGGGTCAAGGAGATATTGGTGCATTGTTACTATGCTGAGCAAGGTTCCTTCCGATTTTACAAATTATTTGTTTCTTCTGAGAAATGTTGCGCAGTCGGGGCTCGAAACAGGTAGCGTACTAGGAGTGTAGTCGGAGCATCTTCTACCGCAGGTCCCTAGGTAGGGATTGCATGACTCATTGTTTACTGGCATTCAATGCTCGCTGCTATAGTCGGTGACAGGTCAAGAACGAAGTGGAAGCTCCTCACCCTTTCCACCTTCAGCGGAGCGAACGGTGGAGAGGAGGTCTTCTCCTCTCCACCGTTCGCACCGCTGAAGTGGAAAGGGGTGGGAGGAGCTTCCACTTTGTTCTTAACCTGTCACCGACTATAGTTAGTTAGAGCCTTGCGAAATAGAAAATCAAAGAAAGTGTTGCTTGGCCTGTGGCCGAGTAGCTGAAGTCACAGTCCGCTGCAACACGAGTCTGGCGGTGGTTGACTTGAAATAGTAGGATGACTGGAGCAGTGAAATTCAACACATACCCAGATGCGTCTGCGCCTGTCATAGTGCACTGCTCAAGGGTACGTCATCAGTCGACGTGAACGTGACCCGTTGCTCTGGTGATCCGATAACCAGGAAGGAGGCCAGACTTGGCCTCGCTGTACCAACCCAGACTTCGTACACCTGCGACTTGTCTCGAGCGCGCTGTTTCTCAGAGAGCACGCACCTGGGCCGGTTAACTCAGGTCGCAATCGACGAGGTCTCTGTTTGGATGATGCTAGGCGAAACTTGAGGGCTGCCATTCATGCGTTGGAGGCGGAGGGTCGGCAGGAAGGACCGTCACAACAGGTATGCCACCGTATCGATTTTTCAACCGTAGCAAAAGATAAGACATGTGCTCCAGGATGCTTTAGGTGGTCCACTATTCTCGAAAATTCCAAATGCAACTGCCTACATGGTCTTCAACAAGGTCACCTACAACGAAAGGACGTATTGTCCTTTCATACAGCAGCGTGGCAAAAGTTCTAGTCCAAATGTGCAGAACATTTCGGTTGCTTTGACGTTATTATTACTAATTTTTTCAAACGAGCAAATGAAGCCGCGAGAAACAGCGAAGTTCCGGAGCAGTTGCCAGCAGCGCTACGTACACTGGGTAAGATGGCCGTCTCTGGATTGCGGGGATTGCGGGACGTACGCGGATATATCAGTAGCGGAACCACGCGGAACTGTATCGACGTTTTCGACGTTATGGAAATCGCAGGAACTGTGTCCAAGGCAGGCAAGTTTTCTTGCCGGCTGCCTGGGTGCCTTCCGTGCTGAGTCCGGTTCTGTTTTCTTGTGCCGAGTGCCAACCGGCGTCCAACGTGGTTCTGTATTTCTGCGTGTCAGCAACATAGCAGCAACATCGTGATGGCAATGTTGTGCGTAGTGAACAGAAGACTGGAATTATCGCCGATGTGACCGTGTGTTCGCGTATCAGTGGTGTACCAACAAGATGAGATGACGTAAACTGTTGGGCATTGATGCCGCTGGTCGGGCCATGATCGGAGGGGGCGGGGTGTCGCAGGTTGACATTCCCCTTTACATTAAAGGGGTTAAGACCACTTGAGAAATTAGGGGCAGTCGATCGACGTGCGGATAATCATGTTGGAACGCTGGTCTGAACGGTAACCTCCTATCGTACAGTGGCCAATGTGACTGTCGGTCCCCGAGAGTGATTGCGCTCTGGTGAAAAGACTGAACAGTACAAAATAATGACGGAAAGTACTATATTTACAATGAAATTTTAGCATAAAAAAGGTAAAATCGAAAAAAGCTATCCTTTATTTTGCTGTTTAAATATATTACGGTTCCTGGAGAAACTGCTCTCCAAGTGGCGCGCTGGGATGAGCGCTAGACGTTTTTGAGCTCGCCACAGGGTAGCTCCGTACACTTAACACCTGCCGCAAGTCGCGGCTTTGACTGCATTCAAGTTGATCGAAAAGCGATTTCTCTGCCCGTGAAGCATAACTTCCAGCTGAGTGAATATCCGCTATACACAGATTAATTCAAGACGGCAATTGCAGCCGTGCGCGAACAGCACAAATAGAAAAACAAACACTACAATAGAAATACTGGCTAGGAAGTGCCGTGCGGGGAAACAAACCCAGGCTTGGAACCGCATTGGAGCGGCTCGATTTATGGGCTTTCAAATAATTACGGCATGATCGAGCGTTTTCTTTTTAATAAGAGACTCATCCCCTGAGCCATTAGAAATAATCTCAGATGTATGACATTGCCAGAAAAAAAATCAACATGCTGGGAATATTTTTTATTGCTTAGGGAGTCACCGAAAAATTCCGTACGTTCAAAACGTACGTTCAAAACGACCAGTATAAAAGACGGAAACGCAGAGTCGGGACTGGTCTCAGCAACACTTCTTTGACAATAAAGAAAAAAAAAGAAACACTTCCTTTGATTTTCTTACTCTCAAAACTCTAACTAACTACTCGGGAGTAGTGATCGGGTTATTGTGCTGTTGTATTGCTGTTTGTATGCTGTTGTATTGATGTGTGTATGTATGTGTATGCGCTCTATGTATGTTCAGCTGATGCTTGTACCGTAGAACGCGTAACCTGTGTGAAATAGAGGGTCCCGAAGCGCAATGGTGGCGTCAGAAAATAACATATTTTTGTAGAACATGAACTGGATCGTAACTAGCGCCACCTAGCCTAGCTACTTGCGATCATTCTGCTTGACCCTGCCATCTGGTGGCAAGCGATTTAATCTCCTTGTACGCTACGCGGCTACGCCATAATTTCGTGTTACCGTGCTGAAACGAGCCAAGAGGCTGCTTCGGATTTGCTTTTTTTGAGAGCGGCTTTTGGTTTTGCGGGCGAATGGTTTACCACTCCTTCGTGATGTGCGGTTGACGGAACGGTTACCCGTGCGAAACGGCGCCGTGTTGTTTGCAGACCGGTGGCGTCGCTGCGTTTCCATAGAGCTGAGCCTTTTTCTTTCTTTACTTTTTCCTCAGGTAAATTCGCTCTTTGCAAATTTTACAAAAAAAAAATGCACCATCTGTGGGCAACGCTGCACAAAGTCGTAGCGCGATAGGTTCAGAAACCGAATTTTCCGGTCGATTTAAAGAGCCTGCCGTCTCCTTGTTTCACCCAGTAGAATGTTCTCGAGGCATCGGTGTGGGTTGGAGCTTTGTTCTGACTGCAGGTTCTTGGTCACCATCGAACTGAAAGTGATTGAGAAAGAACTCACATTGAACAATTCTTCGCGTGCCGTTGACTTGCGAAAGTGGCGGTGCCAATACAATTTTATTTCCGCCATTATGGCAAAACGAAAAACTGCTATACGAACCACCAGATGGCACTGAATTTAGGAAAGGGTCTATTGTGGCTCGAGGAATAGCAAAGGTAAGACAAAGTGCGCGAACTGGGTGCCGGTTGTCTCCGTTTAACATCGCAGTGCTGACGATGAGACGACTGAGTGACTGCATGCTTTCGAAACGCAAGTTTCTTTACCTGCAGGGGAAGCCGGCTTCGGAAATAAATACAGTTCGCGGAAAGCTCGTGTTACGTTTTTTATTTGCTGCTCCTCTCGCTCCGTACAATAGACTTTGTGTTCTCGTTAAGCCTTATTGAGCTCGATTTGCTCGATTTGTGACCGCCATATTGAGATGCAGGCGACGGAGGAACTTTTGCTCCCCTGTAAAAGGGTATGCACCTGGGCTAGTTGGTGATCCATGTGTTTGAGGGTAAAAGCGCTGAAACAACGGACAAGTAAAAGGATCCCCTGCTTTAGGGACGAAAGTTTCTCCCTTTCCGTAGGAACATAAGTGTCAAGAGCGTTCCTCCCTTAGGGAGGACTATACTGACCCTTTTTTCTAAGAGTGTGGGGTGACTCGTAGCGTCCGCAGCGGTCCATCGCAAGGCGAAACAAAGTATGCATACACTAAAGTCAAAGGAAATGAACGGGAATCCGCTAGCTTAGCTTGTAACCCTAACCCAGCTGAATGTAAAAAATATAACACAGAAATCAAGCATCGGAACGGAGACCAAGTAAAAGTCGGACTTACACGTAAAAATGCAGTATAAAAAACAAGCGTCGGCGCAAAGCGCAAGAGGAGAAGAGAGAAGTGAATTTCGCTTTGTTTTAATGCCGAAGCAAACCCAGATTTCGCACTTCAAAGGAGTGCGCGCAATGAACCTGGAAGGCAGCCGGGTTGGCCACCTGCTAAACAACGCTCCCCGAACTATAAGAAAACAATAACTGATCATCTTTCGGTGGCGCGGGAGTCAACGAGTTATCAGAGCTCTGCGAGTTATGAGTTGGCCCCCGCTCGCAGATCTCAGTCGCGCGCAATTTCTCCATGCCGTCGCGAAAAAAAAAAAAAAAGCAAGACAAGAAGGACGTTGAAGAGCCGTGCATGGCGGTTTCTTTTTATGCAGTACCCTATGTTTCTTTTGCTTGGTGCTTGGTTTCTTGTTTCACTCGCTCTCGTGTGACACCATTGAAGCCCGTCGCTAGCGCGTCCGTCAAAGGCGTACCGCCGACCCCCCCCCCTCCCCCCCCCTTTTCCCCCTCTGCTCTTTGCTTTGACGCTTGTTTTTTGTATTCATTTTATTTCTGAACAACTGACTCGCTGACTGGCTCGGTATAGCTGAACGTAACCCCCCTCTACCCCCCCCGCCAAAAACAAAGAAACAATAAATATATATCAGTATAAAAATAAATGAATAAAAATAAATAAATAAATAAAATATATAGAAACGGGCCCGTTCCATTCCCATTCCATTCCCCTACAATGTTGCCGCCATTCCATTCCCACCCCATTCCGCGGTCACGAACATGCGGAATGATTCCGGAATCATTCCCACTCCGGAGTGGCAACTCCGCAACACTGCTGTCAAGAGCCATTTTTTTTTTTTTTTACGTTTAGGAATTAGAGGAATGGAATGCAACGATTCAGCCATTCCAGGAGTGGGAATGGGCCCAGTGTCCCCATTCCTAGGAGTTGAAAGGAATGGAATTATCGAAAACTCTGACCCCGGAATGGAATTGGAATGGAATGGGGTGCCCATTCCGCAACACTGCTGCCACCTACTGAGCTGGTTGGTCCGTTTCCAGACATCCCGTCCACGACTCCCCAACCAATCGTAGTTCTTTCGCCGAAAATTGAGAAAAGTAGGTTACAGGGTTTCACTGCTGCTTTTTAGATGCGGAGCATCTCTTGCTCGGGTCTATGTCCCGCGGCCTTGTAGTCCGCACTCACACTACGCACGCGCAACTCTCCTCCTTCCCTCTCTCCAACAGCTGCGCGTTACTCTCTCCGCTCTTTCTCTCTACCAGCTGCGTGCACTGCGCGTGCGTTCGCTTCTACTCACACCGCGCGCGCACGCGCAACTCTCCTCCTCTATACCTGTTTTCACCTCAAGAACCATAGGAAAAAAGTCCGGCTTCTCGCGGATGATTACTAATTTTCACCTTTAGGTGGAGATTTAAGATATATTTATTAGCATTTTGGAGTGGATACACGTTATCTTATCAAGGAGTACACGTTTCAAACGCCAAAAGCATCGCCTGTGCCTCCGACAACCAAATCTGGCGAGAACTATTTCGCGCGGCGTATGAACAATGCGCAAAACTTACTGTTTTCTTGAGGTGAAAACGGGTATAGTCTCCTCTCCTTCAAGTGTGAAAAAAAAAATAAACGGCGAGCGTTTTAAGTTTCTCTGCCGCGAGCCGCGACGAAGGCTCGCGTAGGGGCCTAGGGCAGTCGGTGGCGCCATCTCTCGACGTCAGCGCGCAACTGACTCTTTCCTCGGAACCAACACGATGCTCCGCATCACCCCATGGTTCCCTCGGGAAGATGGTGTAATTTTTTTAAGCGGAGCGGGACCTCGGTGGATTGGAATGTCATAGTACGCAGCTTTCTGCGCTTAGCCGGGCCGCGGGCCGCTAGAAAAGCGCGCGCGCGTGCCGTATGTTGTACACCCCTGCTCTAAGTGCTATGTTATCTCTAACTATTCCTGAAGCCCCTTGATGTGTTGTCTCGCAAGAAGCGTCAAATGCGCGAATGCACGAGGCCCTGCCCTTCGCGGCGTAGCACGAGTGGCCTTTGAAAGCGACTGGCAGCGGACCTGGCGGACCACCGAGCACTCGCCGTGACACGCGTCTTGCGTGTTTCAGAGCGACGGTCACGGTGGGCGCTACGTGTGCAGCTGTGCACCAATGGTGTGCGTTGTAGTACGTGTAAAAAAAACGCATTGGATGAATGGATGGATGGATGAATACGGCTGAGCTCCTTGGATAGGGCGGTAGCTTACGCCACCTAGCCAATTTGTCTTACCATTTAAGCTTAGAATATTTAAATGTGAAAACTATATACACTCCACACTGAACAGAAAGTGAGGCTATAAAACTCCCTTGCCATCAGTTAATAAGAAAATACCTAGTTTTCTCGTGCTTTCTGCCACCATTCACTTAATCTTTGCTTGGTAATCTCTACTGTCTTGTAATCCACTTTTCCTTCGCTGTCTCTAAAACCCAATGACTTTATTAAATCTATGTTGTCTTCGGTAGGCATAGGGTGAAGCCCTTTACAGTAGAGTATCAAGTGCTCAGCGTCTCGTCCACCTCTCCACAAGCAGCGCACACTGTATCCATTTCCTGGTACTTCGCTCTGTATGTTCTGGTTCGCAAAACACCTGTCCTTGCCTCAAACAACAATGAGCTTCCCCTAGAATTATCATAAATGCTTTCTTTGGCAATAACTGTTTTGTTTAATCTATAGCTTTCCAGAGCCCTCTTTGTCTGCATTCCCTCTAGCCACCGATCTCTTTCTGTGGCCTTAACTTTCTTCTTAACGGAGACCTGCTCTTCCGTAACCCCACTATGCGGAGGGCAAGTTCGTCTGCTTCTCGCGCAGGGGGTAGCGGTGACGTCAGAACGCCGAGCCCTGATTGGCTGATCGCGGTCCCCTATCTGGGCGTCGTCTGCTCCTTTGCAACGTCGTCTGCTCGCAACGTCGTCTGCGTCTGTCTTACCTTTCCTGCGACTTTTGCAAGTGGAGAGGCCAGATTCACGAAACTATCTTACGCCAAAAATATGCGTAAGACAAAACTTGAAAACAAATTCGTATTCACGAACCGACATTTTCGTAAGTTTTGCGCAGGTTACGACAAAATCCTACGACAGCTCCGAAGCTGCGCACTTGTTACGATCAAATCAGCATGGCCGACAGCGTCGCGGTCGCGACGATGAACGGACGTTTATTTTTCTACGTGCGCTTCTCTCGCGTCCCGACTTCAAGCAGCAAGAAAAAAGTAAAAAGTACTTGAACCAGACCACGACGAACAAGAACGCTGGATCCACAAACACCCGGGAGAAGCTCCAACGGCCACGATTCCACCGACACCGACCAAGAGAACTCGGCAGATAGGCCTAGCAGCCACTCCGACTCGGTGACCGTCTGCCCACGACCGGCTGGCGTGCTGAATGGAATGTGCCCGCGCGACCCTTGTGAACCCTTCCCGTATTATACTGTGATCACTGACCTCAATTTTAGATTAAGAGGTCAATCTCTTCCTCTTGTCATCTCCTTGTTTTCCGAGGCAACGGTGACTCTCGCCGGTGAAAAAGCGGTGAATATCCGACAGACGCAGGAAAGGTAAAGGAGCCATCGCTTTGACTAGCAGACGTAAAGCAGACGACGTTAACTGCGCCAACCCGCCGACGCCGTTAAAGAATGAGGAGTCTTGCCGCACACGAAAGGGGGGAAAAGTATTTGGGAGGGAATTTGCGGACACTAACACGCTCACTCTCGGTTCTTAGCAAACAAACCTCGGCGTCTCGGGACACCTCGCCAGTGAGTACTTTGACTTCCCTCCTTGATGCGCGTCTGCTAGTTGTTCGACAAAAACAACGAACCGCTCGAGTTATTTCGTCTGCCTTCTCTGAAAGGCGAAGTCGAGCTCGCTCGTAAAGACCTGCACTTCCGAAAGTCGCAGGAAAGGTAAGACAGACGCAGACGACGTTGCGAGCAGACGTTGTTGCAAAGGAGCAGACGACGCTCAGATTGGGGACCGCGATCAGCCAATCAGGGCTCGGCGTTCTGACGTCACCGCTACTTCCTTTCTCATGCGCAGAAGACGAAAATGAGTCCACTTGCTTTCTGATTGTGTAGAAAGAGTGAAAGTCCCGGATGAGAGGCTCGGCCGGTGTTGGGTGACTGCTGTGCCTCAACTTCGTTCGCGCTTTCTTTTCTGTTTTAAACTCGCAAACTTAATTAGAGCCACGGGCTTCGATGGCAACAGTCCCCCGGTCATCGGGACACCATTGCGCGGTCATAGGGTGCACGAATAACGACAGAAAGCGTCGAATACTGTCCGAGGACCTATGTAGCTTGCAAGGAATCCGGCAAGGCGAGAGCGGCTGCAATGTCTTTAAGCTCCATCGCTTTCCACATGACCCTGGTCTCGGCGGCAGTGCATTGCGTCTGTAAACCGAAAACACGTTTCCTCAACGCCATCCTCTCGACTGTGCTCGGAACATTTTGTGAATGGAGCGCGCACCGAACGCTGTACCGCCAATGAACATGGGGTACGCTCGCAAGGTGCGTGCCAGTTTTCTCGTGATAACTGCTGTTTCAGATTGTAAAAATTTGTAACTGAATTTATCTTAATAAAAATAATTTGCAGTGGTGACTGACTCGATTTTATCATCTACAACACTTAGTTGAAGGCTTATTTCCGCCTCCGGGTGAGGCTAGAAATTGTTGAAAAGGTAGTTCTATCGGTTTTCCTGAATCGCGATCTCCTGCGCGATACCAGAGAGCCGGCAAAAGCGCTCCTTGGAGTGCCGCTGGTGGGTTGTTTCCGTTGATTGGGCGCTTTGAAGAGCTGGATAGTCGCTGCAGGGTACGTCTCGTGTGTTGCGATCTGCGTTTTCGAGCCCAGTGTGCACGTTTCTTTGTTCGAGTCATGGCATCCGCCAGTGCGGGGACGGGGGGAACAGCGGCAGCGAACGTGTCAGTGATAGAAATTGAAGGTTAGTACTCAAAATATTGCATCAAATAGTAAAATAATTCGTGGCTGCTTTGAGGCTTTCTGCGCTTCGATATAAGTACATGTAGAACGTCTTCGTCGTTCATCGACAAGGAAATATAAGAACACGGAAACGCAAGATAAAAGCAGCGCAGCAAAACGATCTGTAGCAGCTCCGGGTGTTTACAAAAGTTAATTGAGGTTCCCGTTTCGTGTATCGCTTGTTGATTACTAAAAACGGCTACGTTGAAATAGGCCCATTGCAAGCGAAAATTGATGAATGGTTCATCACTTCCAGTCATGCGGAAAGCGAGGGAGCTTAAAAACATTGCAGCCGCACTCGTCTTGCCGGATTCCATGCAAGCTACATAGGTCCTCGGGCAGTATTCGACGCTTTCTGTCGTTATTCGTGCACCCTATCACCCAGCAATGGTGTCCCGATGACCGGGGAACTGTCGCCATCCAATACCACGGCTCTAATTAAGTTTGCGAGTTTAAAACAGAAAAGAAAGCGCGAACGAAGTTGGGGCACAGCAGACACCCAACACCGGCCGAGCCTCTCATCCGGGACTTTCCCTCTTTCTACACAATCAGAAAGGAGGAAAGCGCCGGTAGCCCTTTCCCTTTTCTCTCTCGCTCTCAAAATGGCGCTACCCACGATAAAACGGTCTATAGCCTAAAAACTTTCCTCTTAATTTCCTAGTGCGCTGTCTCCACTTTGTGTCTATACTCCTCATGTATAAAAGGTATAAAAAGCTAAAAATCTTTCGTGCCCATTGCTCCCCATCCATTTGCCTCAACCGATCCTCAAATTCTATCTTGCTCGCAGCTTCCCCGCCCTCAAAATGACGCCCATCCCATGTCTCCATTTATCATGGTGACTAGCGTCATCTCTTGCCATACTCGCACACTACGCGTTCGAAGTTGAACTTAAACGCACCTTGGCGGCGCCACCTGCTTTATTTACTTCGCACTTCGCTCCATCCGTCTGTCGTAGATTCGTTACCGCCTTCGCGTGTCAAGAATCGGCATCAGTTTGAGCGCGTACGCGGTATGGTACTTCACAGTTTCCTTCCCCCTTGAACCCACCGGTTGAACAAGATGTCGAAGCCGCATGCTAACAAGGTCGACTGCCAACTCGTCTGCAACGCCAGCTTTCAAGAGCGCCTCGAGCGCTACGCCGCCTCTGCGCTTCTTGCATTGTTTGGCTTCATCATCGGCGCTCACCTGATTTTCTTCTGCCAGAAAGGTGAACGCAACCCTTCATTTAAGCTTTCTTAGCAATCCTGCTTACTGTCCGAGTGCTTGGGACGTTTTGCATTGCTACGTTGTCGCCGTTCACTCCTTTCTTGTTGCAGAGAACTGCGGTCGAGTCTTCGATGTCTTGTGGTCCCGGGCTGGTAGTTTCCAGTCGCAAGTTCCAGGTATATACTCTGCCCTACATTTTCAAAAATAGAATCGAGGCAACGCCCGCTGAACCGGAGTTCGTCAGATCGTTCGTTACTCGCTGCAGCAGTCGGGACCTTTTCGGTTAGCGGCTCCCCGTGCGCCGGTGAAATGTGCTGGCTCTATGCTTTTGATTGGTGCGTGTGTTGAATGCCCGTTCCGTCCAACTACGTTTTCGCGAAGGCAGTGGCTAGCGTTCTGTCCTGCCGCAATTTACGCAATTAAATCCAGTAAGTAAAAAAAAAAAAAACGGTTTTCTGATTATGTAAAATTTTCGAGCCTACGGACGCTGTGATGCACTGCCAGCCACAAATAGCGTCTGCCGTGGCTGGCTGTTATTTGAACAAAAGCCTAGCAAAAAGGAAAAAAAGCTGTTCTGAAACCTTCCGCAGAAAAAAAGAAATTGGTGGATGTGGCTACAACTTATTAGTAATTAGCCAGTCATTTCAAACCCACTTCTGGCGATGACCTAACTATACATAGTCAAATAAAGAATACCAATACCAACGTTTCGCATGCAGGGTGCAGCATTAAAAAATAGCACATTTGTCACACTCATGCGAAACAGTTCCCAACGAGCACACCTAAAATTGGGCATGCCGGACAACATTTCGCAAGAAGTTTCATGTATGAATCTTAATGTAACACCTGAGCCTGTGGTGCACCATGTTTTTTTGTTCAGATTTATGTCTATTTTTTTTTTTTTTTTTTTTTAGAGCTGAACTCGGAGGTAGTGGAATATTGAAAATAGAACACAAATGGCAGCCATGTTTTTGCTACTTCATATATACCTGGTGCTTGTCATCTGTTTGCAAACTCGCTCCCGGGTGGCTTGGCTGGATGTGAAAATGCTAAGAACATCGCAGTAGAGGCCCCTGCTCAGGGCGGCCTGGAAAGCTAGAACGAGGCTCTATACAACGAGCACCTGTCGATATTCCAGACCTCGGAGTTGAAATGTTGCCGTCGGAGTTCAAATAAAATAAGCCAACGATTATCCTAGGCAGCCATTGCCGCTGTGATCCAGAAGACTAGCAGAAAATGCAGTTAAATCTCGTGAATGAGGCTGTCTTTTTGCAGCAGTCCCCCCTGCCAGCGGGACATCAAGTTTGACGAGCGTCGCCATCGTGCAGAAATTTACTTCTGATAGCTCACCAGCTTGCGAGCAAGTAAGATTAAATCGAAACCGAACCGCCTGTTCTTTTGGCTACTCACGAGGTCACGGCGTGGCAAGTTTTAATTTTGGTGACAAAATGTTGAGTTGGGCTAGTTGGTTCATCACTGGATAGAAGTGCCAAAGGACGGACAAAGTGAAGGAGGTAACGACAACACAGAGCGGTGGCCCATGGAAACAGTTCATTGGGGGTAGTCGTTGGCCTATGTGCATGGTAGGGAAAGAGTTGAAGGGGTCAGGACACAAAACGTAAGCAGGTAGATTAATTTTGATGTGAAATGCCCATGGGATTTACCCAGGCTACATGCCAAGTTTCATAATTTAAAAAGCTCTCGTAATTGCGAGAATGATTTTTTCTAATGTCAATCATTTCCATCTGGCAATCGGTCATCCTTGATGGAACTCTTACGTAACCTGCCCAGAACCCGCCCAGAGTTGTAACGTCATGGAGTCCACGAACGACAGGACTGTAATCGCATATAGTCGTGTCTCGTTAATATGAATCCCATTATTATGTGCCCCGCTATATGGATACAATTTTTCGGGGACAAACTGGAATAAATGTGTGCATTTTTGTCTCGTTTATATTGTCACAAATAAAAAATGGGAGATTAATGCCAAACTGAAAACATTTAATACGGCATATTTGTGCCTACAAACTAAAAAAAAAAAGGTAGCAGCATCTTACGTCAAAGACGTGAAGGGCGACTGTCCCGAAGTGGCGCGTTACCGCCGCTTTTATGCACCCTGCACAATTAGAAATGGTCTGAACCAGAAGAGTCGACGGCGGCCAAGAATGGGCTGGAGGTTTCCAGAAGAGTACAGAATTGTAAAGAAAAGATCTGGAGCCGAGCGGGGTTCGAATGCCATTCCTCCGCGTGGACAGATCCGCATGCGTCGCCATCTCCGCCACGCTGGCAGCAGTACGGACCACTCGCATTATGGATAATCTTTTGGGGAATGGAGGTGTCTATATTAACAAAACATCGCCGTAGTTAAATGCTCTGTCAATCCAGGCACATTTGTACTCGCCACGCTCATGCACCATGTGCCGCGTGACTACCCGTTTCCTTGCCTCCTAGACTGCTGCTTGCTCTTGGTCTGCCGAAGGAATTTTCTCAGGGCCGCGAGCGATGCCGTAAACTTTGTTGGCCCACAGTGCGGAAAGGAACTCAGTGAGTGCCGAATCCCCAAGCAGTCCAAGCACTGAGAGAGCCGAGTTCATGAGTGCGTGCAAAGAGACAGTCACAGTTGTGTCGCTGTGGGCGCTGGCTGCCTAGCGCTTGATATATGGAGAGATAGGGCGGGCTACGTCGCTGGTTTTTCTAACATGGCAGCCATACCCGAACGACCGGATCCGTGGGTCCCGCGATTCAACCCAATTTATCCACAGAACTCTAAACTGAAGCGCTGTTTCCAAAACAAATTTATCAACAAATGTGGGGACAGCTAATGGATTCCAGCGATATAGGCCATCGCAGATTAATTTTCTTTTACCTTGTCCTAACTGCTTTAAATCCATCTCGGATTCTGCCGGTAAACACAGTTTGCTCGAATGAACACTGCCATTTGCTGAAGAGTTGTTCTTCCACTGGTTAACGGAGTTGTCCATAAAAATGGGACTAACTGCACCCATCAAAATTTTTTTTAACCATTGAATATCCCTAAAAAGCTTTATACCCCGAGAATTCTTTTTTTTTTTTTTATGTATGTGGATAGGACCACAGATTGTGTGAGAAAAATTAACTTACACCAATAAAATAATGTTTCGTGCAAAAGCACTTTCATGTCGTGCTTCTATTGTAGGGCATCGACCCCAAAATAAGTGTGTTTTGGAATCGCTCCAATGTAAGTACCCGCCGTGAAGCACCCACTTTCCTTCAAGTGCCCACTATTAACATTAGCTTGGGAATTCTGCAAGTTATATGTTGAGCACCCGATTTGACCGGACAAGCGCCCATGCCTAGATTAACCCAGTTTTCAATAAAAGTGGAATGGCCGTTCTCCTGCATTTTACGATAACTTTGCGACATAATTGTTACTCTAAAAGTTTCTTTGGGGAGGGATAGAAAATTCATTTGGTTATAGGTGTGCTCTATTGAGTCACTTATAAAAAAAAAAAGGTTTGGAGGTTTGCTGTCTTTCTGAGAGGTCACCGACAAGCCCAAACTCTGTGATTTTTTATGTTTCAAACTCCTTAAAATGGTCTCGCTCAACAAAAACAAAAAAGTTATACCATATAAAATAGATTTTTAGCATAAAAAAAACCAATTTTCAAAGATCTGTTATTTCTTTCTGGCTTTTGTCATGACGTGTGCAAGAAGAAAAATATGTGGAAGTTTCATGGCACATTTTTGCAATGTCTAATATTGACATTTATGAAGTACGTTTTTATGGCTATTGTGAACACAGTGAACAGCATCTTTCAAAGTATCATGAACAAAGCCAGGAAGTGGCAGAAACAAACGCTGCACCCTCTCCTTCTCAAACTGGCAACTTTCGACATTTGAACTAGCTTTGCCGTTTGCCAAGTTACGATGAAATGGGGTATAGGAGAAATGAGCCTTGTATGTCCAATGCTTCTCTCCTTTCTCCAAACTGTGACGAGGTGATCTAGCTGCTTTAGGGTTCATTCTTCTTTGTTCCCCATTCTAGGTCATATGCAACCTCAAGCAACAATAGATTGCAAGTGGTAATGACCCAGTTTGTCCGTTACATTACAGCGGCCTCCTGAGCTAAATAAATGTATCATATGTATATATTATGTGAAACACAGAACAAAAACACCATTTGGTGCGTAGTTCTTATCGCAAGACCCGCAAAAACAATTTCTGGGTGCACAGGGTGACCTCTTGGGTTCACTGATGTCTCGGGGGAGCTTCTTGGACCTTTTTTTCTTTTTAACTGGTGTACTGGCATCCATAATAATGAGACAAAAATGTCCGTATTTACTCAATTCATCTCCAAATAGGCTGTCCATGGTCCAAACTGCGGGTTTCATATCAACCGGGCAAAATTGCACAGCGGAGGATTGGTCGCCAAAAATTTTGTCTATATTGAGGGGGTCCATATTCACGAGGCATGACTGTATGTTACTCTAAATGAAATTCGGTGTGTGAGTGCATTATTTCAGTTTGAAACCAATCTGTTTGCTTGTTACTCCGAATGTGTTGTTTTTGCAAAGCAGTGCGCTTTCCAATATTTGTCGTCGTTAACATTATCTCGACTCTTATAACGCACTCCATTCGGGGATAACTGTGGCGCGGCGAACATACGCTTGCGCGAATCTCTATGTTCTCAACCCGACGTTTCTCGTGGCACGTGCACGTGCCACGAGAAACGTCGGGTTGACAACAAAGAGATTCGCGCAAGCGTATGTTCGCCGCGCCACAGTTATCCCCGAATGGAGTCCGTTATAAGAGTCGAGATAATGTTAACGACGACAAATATTGGAAAACGCACTGCTTTGCAAAAACAACACATTCGGAGTAACAAGCAAACAGATTGGTTTCAAACTGAAATAATGCACTCACACACCGAATTTCATTCACGAGTAACATACAGTCATGCCTCGCGAATATGGACCCCCTCAATATAGACAAAATTTTTGGCGACCAATCCTCCGCTGTGCAATTTTGCCCGGTTGATATGGAAACCCGCAGTTTGGACCATGGACAGCCTATTTGGAGATGAATTGAGTAAATACGGACATTTTTGTCTCATTATTATGGATGCCAGTACACCAGTTAAAAAGAAAAAAAAAGGTCCACAGAAGCTCCCCCGAGACATCAGGTGAACCCAAGAGGTCACCCTGTGCACCCAGAAAATTGTTTTTTGGCGGGTCTTGCGATAAGAACAGCGCACTCAAATGGTGTTTTTGTTCTGTGTTTCACATAATATATGCATATGATACATTTATTTAGCTCAGGAGAGCATCGCTGTGGTGTAACAGACAAACTGGGTCATTACCACTCTGCAATCTATTGTTGCTTGAGGTTGCACATGACCTAGAATGGGGAACAAAGAAGAATGAACCCTAAAGACAGCTAGAATCACCTCGTCACAGTTTGGAGAAAGGGAGAGAAGCATTGGACATACAAGGCTCCATTTCTCCTATACCCCATTTCATCAGTAACTTGGCAACCGGCAAAGCTAGTTCAAAATGTCGAAAGTTGCCAGTTTGAGAAGGAGAGGGTGCAGCGTTTGTTCCTGCCACTTCCTGGCTTTGTTCATGATACTTTGAAAGATGCCGTTCACTGTGTTCACAATAGCCATAAAAAAACGTACTTCATAAATGTCAATATTAGACATTGCAAAAATGTGCCATGAAACTTCCACATATTTTTCTTCTTGCACACGTCATGACAAAAGCCAGAAAAAAATAACAGATCTTTGAAAATTGGTTTTTTTTATGCTAAAAATCTATTTATATGGTATAACTTTTTTTTTTTGTTGAGCGAGACCATTTTAAGGAGTTTGAAACATAAAAAATCACAGAGTTTGGGCTTGTCGGTGACCTCTCAGAAAGACAGCAAACCTCCAAACCTTTTTTTTTTTATAAGTGACTCAATAGAGCACACCTATAACCAAATGAATTTTCTATCCCTCCCCAAAGAAACTTTTAGAGTAACAATTATGTCGCAAAGTTATCGTAAAATGCAGGGAACGGCCATTCCACTTTTATTGAAAACTGGGTTAATCTAGGCATGGGCGCTTGTCCGGTCAAATCGGGTGCTCAACATATGACTTGCAGAATTCCCAAGCTAATGTTAATAGTGGGCACTTGAAGAAAGTGGGTGCTTCCGCGGTACTTACGTTAGGAGCGATTCCAAAACACTCTTATTTTGGGGTCGATGCCCTACAATAGAAGCATGTCATGAAAGTGCTTTGCACGAAACATTATTTTATTGGTGTAAGTTAATTTTTCTCACACAATCTGTGGTCCTATCCACATACATAAAAAAAAAAAAAAGAATTCTCGGGGTATAAAGCTTTTTAGGGATATTCAATGGTTAAAAAAAATTTTGATGGGTGCAGTTAGTCCCATTTTTATGGACAACTCCGTTAACCAGTGGAAGAACAACTCTTCAGCAAATGGCAGTGTTCATTCGAGCAAACTGTGTTTACCGGCAGAATCCGAGATGGATTTAAAGCAGTTAGGACAAGGTAAAAGAAAATTAATCTGCGATGGCCTATATCGCTGGAATCCATTAGCTGTCCCCACATTTGTTGATAAATTTGTTTTGGAAACAGCGCTTCAGTTTAGAGTTCTGTGGATAAATTGGGTTGAATCGCGGGACCCACGGATCCGGTCCGTTTGGAAATGGCTGCCATGTTAGAAAAACCAGCGACGTAGCCCGCCCTATCTCTCCATATATCAAGCGCTAGGCAGCCAGCGCCCACAGCGACACAACTGTGACTGTCTCTTTGCACGCACTCATAGACTCGGCTCTCTCAGTGCTTGGACAGCTTGGGGATTCGGCACTCACAGAGTTCCTTTCCGCACTGTGGGCCAACAAAGTTTACGGCATCGCTCGCGGCCCTGAGAAAATTCCTTCGGCAGACCAAGAGCAAGCAGCAGTCTAGGAGGCAAGGAAACGGGTAGTCACGCGGCACATGGTGCATGAGCGTGGCGAGTACAAATGTGCCTGGATTGACAGAGCATTTAACTACGGCGATGTTTTGTTAATATAGACACCTCCATTCCCCAAAAGATTATCCATAATGCGAGTGGTCCGTACTGCTGCCAGCGTGGCGGAGATGGCGACGCATGCGGATCAGTCCACGCGGAGGAATGGCATTCGAACCCCGCTCGGCTCCAGATCTTTTCTTTACAATTCTGTACTCTTCTGGAAACCTCCAGCCCATTCTTGGCCGTCGTCGACTCTTCTGGTTCAGACCATTTCTAATTGTGCAGGGTGCATAAAAGCGGCGGTAATGCGCCACTTCGGGACAGTCGCCCTTCCGTCTTTAACGTAAGATGCTGCTACCTTTTTTTTTAGTTTGTAGGCACAAATATGCCGTATTAAATGTTTTCAGTTTGGCATTAATCTCCCATTTTTATTTGTGACAATATAAACGAGACAAAAATGCACACATTTATTCCAGTTTGTCCCCGAAAATTGTATCCATATAGCAGGGTACATAATAATGGGATTCATATTAACGAGACACGACTATATGCGATTACAGTCCTGTCGTTCGTGGACTCCATGACGTTACAACTCTGGGCGGGTTCTGGGCAGGTTACGTAAGAGTTCCATCAAGGATGACCGATTGCCAGATGGAAATGATTGACATTAGAAAAAATCATTCTCGCAATTACGAGAGCTTTTAAAATTATGAAACTTGGCATGTATGACTAAATAAGCTATGGGCATTTCACACCAAAAGTAATCTACCTGCTTACGTTTTGTGTCCTGACCCCTTCAACTCTTTCCCTACCATGCCCATAGGCCAACGACTATTCGCGATGAATTGTTTCCACGGGCCACCACTCTGTGTTGTCGTTACCTCCTTCACTTTGTCCCTGTCCTTTGGCGCTTCTACCCAGTGGTGAACCAACTAGCCCAACTGAACATTTTGTCACCAAAATTAAAACTTGCCACGCCGTGACCTCATGAGTAGCCAAAGAACAGGCGGTTCGGTTTCGATTTAGTCTTACTTTCTCGCAAGCTGGTGAGCTATCAGAAGTAAATTTCTGCACGACGGTGACGCTCGTCAAACTTGATGTCCCGCTGGCAGAGGGGACTGCTGCAAAGACAGCCTCATTCACGCGATTTAACTGCATTTTCTGCTTGTCTTCCGGATCACAGCGGCAGTGGCTGCCTAGGATAATGTTGGCTTATTTGATTTGAACTCCGACGGCAACATTTCAACTCCGAGGTCTGGAATATCGACAGGTGCTTGTCGGAGAGCGTCATTCTTGCTTTCCAGGCAGTCCTGAGCACGGGCCTCTACTACCATGTTCTTAGCGTTTTTGCATCCAGCACGCCACCTGGGAGCAAGTTTGCAAACCAGTTTGCAGATGACAAACACCCAAGTATATAACGTACCAAATACATGGCTGCCGTTTTTCTTCTATTTTCAATATTTCCCTACCTCTGAGTTGAACTCTAAAAAAAATATACATAAATCTTAACGAAAAAACAGTGTATCACAGGCTCAGGGGTTACATTACGATTCATACATAAAACTTCTTGCAAAACGTTGTCCGCATGCCCAATTTTAGGTGTGCCCGTTTGGAACTCAAATTTTGCAAGGTGTTACAAATGACAAAATTCTTTAAGGCTGCACCCTGCATGCGAAACGTTGGTATTGGTATTCTTTATTTAACTCTGTTGAGTTAGGTCACCGCAAAAGCGGGTTTTGCAATGACTCGCAAGTTACTAATAAGTTGTAGCCACATCCACCAATTTCTTTCAATTTCTGTCGAAGGTTTCAGAAGAACAGCTTTTTTTCCTTTTTGCTAAGCTTTTGTCCAAATAACAGCCAGCCATGGCAGAAGCTATCTGTGGCTGGCAGTGCATCAGAGCGTCCGTAGGCGCGACCGACTCGACAATTTTACATAATCAGAAAAGCCGTGTTTTGTTGTACTTACTGGATTTAATTGTGTAAATTCCGGCAGGACAGAACGTTAGCCACTGCCTTCGCGAAAACGTAGTTGGACGGAACGGGCATTCATTCACACGCGCCAATCAAAAGCATAGCGCCAGCACATTTCGCCGGCACACGGGGAGCCGCTAACCGAAAAGGTCCCGACTGCTGCAGCGAGTAACGAACGATCTGACGAACTCCGGTTCAGCGGGCGTTGCCTCGATTCTATTTTTGAAAATGTAGGGCAGAGTATATACCTGGAACTTGCGACTGGAAACGACCAGCCCGGGACCACAAGACATCGAAGACTCGACCGCAGTTCTCTGCAACAAGAAAGGAGCGAACGGCGACAACGTAGCAATGCAAAACGTCCCAAGCACTCGGACAGTAAGCAGGATTGCTAAGAAAGCTTAAATGAAGGGTTGCGTTCACCTTTCTGGCAGAAGAAAATGAGGTGAGCGCCGATGATGAAGCCAAACAATGCAAGAAGCGCAGAGGCGGCGTAGCGCTCGAGGCGCTCTTGAAAGCTGGCGTTGCAGACGAGTTGGCAGTCGCCCTTGTTAGCATGCGGCTTCGACATCTTGTTCAACCGGTGGGTTCAAGGGGGAAGGAAACTGTGAAGTACCATACCGCGTACGCGCTCAAACTGATACCGTTTCTTGACACGCGAAGGCGGTAACGAATCTTACGACAGACGGATGGAGCGAACTGCGAAGTAAATAAAGCAGGTGGCGCCGCCAAGTGTGTTTAAGTTCAACTTCGAACGCGTAGTGTGCGAGTATGGCAAGAGATGACGCTAGTCACCATGATAAATGGAGACATGGGATGGGCGTCATTTGAGGGCAGGAAGCTGCGAGCAAGATAGAATTTGAGGATCGGTTGAGGCAAATGGATGGGGAGCAATGGGCACGAAAGATTTTTAGCTTTTTATACCTTTTATACATGAGGAGTATAGACACAAAGTGGAGACAGCGCACTAGGAAATTAAGAGGAAAGTTTTTAGGCTATAGACCGTTTTATCGTGGGTAGCGCCATTTTGAGAGCGAGAGAGAAAAGGGGAAAGGGCTACCGGCGCTTTCCTCCTTTCTGATTGTGTAGAAAGAGGGAAAGTCCCGGATGAGAGGCTCGGCCGGTGTTGGGTGTCTGCTGTGCCCCAACTTCGTTCGCGCTTTCTTTTGTGTCTTAAACTCGCAAACTTAATTAGAGCCGTGGTATTGGATGGCGACAGTTCCCCGGTCATCGGGACACCATTGCTGGGTGATAGGGTGCACGAAATAGCGACAGAAAGCGTCGAATACTGCCCGAGGACATATATGTAGCTTGCATGGAATCCGGCAAGACGAGTGCGGCTGCAATGTTTTTAAGCTCCCTCGCTTTCCGCATGACTGGAAGTGATGAACCATTCATCAATTTTCGCTTGCAATGGGCCTATTTCAACGTAGCCGTTTTTAGTAATCAACACGCGATACACGAAACGGGAACCTCAATTAACTTTTGTAAACACCCGGAGCTGCTACAGATCGTTTTGCTGCGCTGCTTTTATATTGCGTTTCCGTGTTCTTATATTTCCTTGTCGATGAACGACGAAGACGTTCTACATGTACTTATATCGAAGCGCAGAAAGCCTCAAAGCAGCCACGAATTATTTTACTATTTGATGCAATATTTTGAGTACTAACCTTCAATTTCTATCACTGACACGTTCGCTGCCGCTGTTCCCCCCGTCCCCGCACTGGCGGATGCCATGACTCGAACAAAGAAACGTGCACACTGGGCTCGAAAACGCAGATCGCAACACACGAGACGTACCCTGCAGCGACTATCCAGCTCTTCAAAGCGCCCAATCAACGGAAACAACCCACCAGCGGCACTCCAAGGAGCGCTTTTGCCGGCTCTCTGGTATCGCGCAGGAGATCGCGATTCAGGAAAACCGATAGAACTACCTTTTCAACAATTTCTAGCCTCACCCGGAGGCGGAAATAAGCCTTCAACTAAGTGTTGTAGATGATAAAATCGAGTCAGTCACCACCGCAAATTATTTTTATTAAGATAAATTCAGTTACAAATTTTTACAATCTGAAACAGCAGTTATCACGAGAAAACTGGCACGCACCTTGCGAGCGTACCCCATGTTCATTGGCGGTACAGCGTTCGGTGCGCGCTCCATTCACAAAATGTTCCGAGCACAGTCGAGAGGATGGCGTTGAGGAAACGTGTTTTCGGTTTACAGACGCAATGCACTGCCGCCGAGACCAGGGTCATGTGGAAAGCGATGGAGCTTAAAGACATTGCAGCCGCTCTCGCCTTGCCGGATTCCTTGCAAGCTACATAGGTCCTCGGACAGTATTCGACGCTTTCTGTCGTTATTCGTGCACCCTATGACCGCGCAATGGTGTCCCGATGACCGGGGGACTGTTGCCATCGAAGCCCGTGGCTCTAATTAAGTTTGCGAGTTTAAAACAGAAAAGAAAGCGCGAACGAAGTTGGGGCACAGCAGTCACCCAACACCGGCCGAGCCTCTCATCCGGGACTTTCACTCTTTCTACACAATCAGAAAGCAAGTGGACTCATTTTCGTCTTCTGCGCATGAGAAAGGAAGTAGCGGTGACGTCAGAACGCCGAGCCCTGATTGGCTGATCGCGGTCCCCTATCTGAGCGTCGTCTGCTCCTTTGCAACAACGTCTGCTCGCAACGTCGTCTGCGTCTGTCTTACCTTTCCTGCGACTTTCGGAAGTGCAGGTCTTTACGAGCGAGTTCGACTTCGCCTTTCAGAGAAGGCAGACGAAATAACTCGAGCGGTTCGTTGTTTTTGTCGAACAACTAGCAGACGCGCATCAAGGAGGGAAGTCAAAGTACTCACTGGCGAGGTGTCCCGAGACGCCGAGGTTTGTTTGCTAAGAACCGAGAGTGAGCGTGTTAGTGTCCGCAAGTTCCCTCCCAAATACTTTTCCCCCCTTTCGTGTGCGGCAAGACTCCTCATTCTTTAACGGCGTCGGCGGGTTGGCGCAGTTAACGTCGTCTGCTTTACGTCTGCTAGTCAAAGCGATGGCTCCTTTACCTTTCCTGCGTCTGTCGGATATTCACCGCTTTTTCACCGGCGAGAGTCACCGTTGCCTCGGAAAACAAGGAGATGACAAGAGGAAGAGATTGACCTCTTAATCTAAAATTGAGGTCAGTGATCACAGTATAATACGGGAAGGGTTCACAAGGGTCGCGCGGGCACATTCCATTCAGCACGCCAGCCGGTCGTGGGCAGACGGTCACCGAGTCGGAGTGGCTGCTAGGCCTATCTGCCGAGTTCGCTTGGTCGGTGTCGGTGGAATCGTGGCCGTTGGAGCTTTTCCCGGGTGTTTGTGGATCCAGCGTTCTTGTTCGTCGTGGTCTGGTTCAAGTACTTTTTACTTTTTTCTTGCTGCTTGAAGTCGGGACGCGAGAGAAGCGCACGTAGAAAAATAAACGTCCGTTGGTCGTCGCGACCGCGACGCTGTCGGCCATGCTGATTTGATCGTAACAAGTGCGTAGCTTCGGAGCTGTCGTAGGATTTTGTCGTAACCTGCGCAAAACTTACGAAAATTTCGGTTCGTGAATACGAATTTGTTTTTAAGTTTTGTCTTACGCATATTTTTGGCGTAAGATAGTTTCGTGAATCTGGCCTCTCCACTTGCAAAAGTCGCAGGAAAGGTAAGACAGACGCAGACGACGTTGCGAGCAGACGACGTTGCAAAGGAGCAGACGACGCCCAGATAGGGGACCGCGATCAGCCAATCAGGGCTCGGCGTTCTGACGTCACCGCTACCCCCTGCGCGAGAAGCAGACGAACTTGCCCTCCGCATAGTGGGGTTACGGAAGAGCAGGTCTCCGTTAAGAAGAAAGTTAAGGCCACAGAAAGAGATCGGTGGCTAGAGGGAATGCAGACAAAGAGGGCTCTGGAAAGCTATAGATTAAACAAAACAGTTATTGCCAAAGAAAGCATTTATGATAATTCTAGGGGAAGCTCATTGTTGTTTGAGGCAAGGACAGGTGTTTTGCGAACCAGAACATACAGAGCGAAGTACCAGGAAATGGATACAGTGTGCGCTGCTTGTGGAGAGGTGGACGAGACGCTGAGCACTTGATACTCTACTGTAAAGGGCTTCACCCTATGCCTACCGAAGACAACATAGATTTAATAAAGTCATTGGGTTTTAGAGACAGCGAAGGAAAAGTGGATTACAAGACAGTAGAGATTACCAAGCAAAGATTAAGTGAATGGTGGCAGAAAGCACGAGAAAACTAGGTATTTTCTTATTAACTGATGGCAAGGGAGTTTTATAGCCTCACTTTCTGTTCAGTGTGGAGTGTATATAGTTTTCACATTTAAATATTCTAAGCTTAAATGGTAAGACAAATTGGCTAGGTGGCGTAAGCTACCGCCCTATCCAAGGAGCTCAGCCGTATTCATCCATCCATCCATTCATCCAATGCGTTTTTTTTACACGTACTACAACGCACACCATTGGTGCACAGCTGCACACGTAGCGCCCACCGTGACCGTCGCTCTGAAACACGCAAGACGCGTGTCACGAGCGAGTGCTCGGTGGTCCGCCAGGTCCGCTGCCAGTCGCTTTCAAAGGCCACTCGTGCTACGCCGCGAAGGGCTTGAGACAGGCCTCGTGCATTCGCGCATTTGACGCTTCTTGCGAGACACGCAACACATCAAGGGGCTTCAGGAATAGTTAGAGATAACATAGCACTCTAGAGCAGGGGTGTACAACATACGGCACGCGCGCGCGCTTTTCTAGCGGCCCGCGGCCCGGCTAAGCGCAGAAAGCTGCGTACTATGACATTCAATCCACCGAGGTCCCGCTCCGCTTAAAAAAATTACACCATCTTCCCGAGGGAACCATGGGGTGATGCGGAGCATCGTGTTGGTTCCGAGGAAAGAGTCAGTTGCGCGCTGACGTCGAGAGATGGCGCCACCGACTGCCCTAGGCCCCTACGCGAGCCTTCGTCGCGGCTCGCGGCAGAGAAACTTAAAACGCTCGCCGTTTATTTTTTTTTTCACACTTGAAGGAGAGGAGACTATACCCGTTTTCACCTCAAGAAAACAGTAAGTTTTGCGCATTGTTCATACGCCGCGCGAAATAGTTCTCGCCAGATTTGGTTGTCGGAGGCACAGGCGATGCTTTTGGCGTTTGAAACGTGTACTCCTTGATAAGATAACGTGTATCCACTCCAAAATGCTAATAAATATATCTTAAATCTCCACCTAAAGGTGAAAATTAGTAATCATCCGCGAGAAGCCGGACTTTTTTTCCTATGGTTCTTGAGGTGAAAACAGGTATAGAGGAGGAGAGTTGCGCGTGCGCGCGCGGTGTGAGTAGAAGCGAACGCACGCGCAGTGCACGCAGCTGGTAGAGAGAAAGAGCGGAGAGAGTAACGCGCAGCTGTTGGAGAGAGGGAAGGAGGAGAGTTGCGCGTGCGTAGTGTGAGTGCGGACTACAAGGCCGCGGGACATAGACCCGAGCAAGAGATGCTCCGCATCTAAAAAGCAGCAGTGAAACCCTGTAACCTACTTTTCTCAATTTTCGGCGAAAGAACTACGATTGGTTGGGGAGTCGTGGACGGGATGTCTGGAAACGGACCAACCAGCTCAGTAGGTGGCAGCAGTGTTGCGGAATGGGCACCCCATTCCATTCCAATTCCATTCCGGGGTCAGAGTTTTCGATAATTCCATTCCTTTCAACTCCTAGGAATGGGGACACTGGGCCCATTCCCACTCCTGGAATGGCTGAATCGTTGCATTCCATTCCTCTAATTCCTAAACGTAAAAAAAAAAAAAAATGGCTCTTGACAGCAGTGTTGCGGAGTTGCCACTCCGGAGTGGGAATGATTCCGGAATCATTCCGCATGTTCGTGACCGCGGAATGGGGTGGGAATGGAATGGCGGCAACATTGAGGGGAATGGAATGGGAATGGAACGGGCCCGTTTCTATATATTTTATTTATTTATTTATTTTTATTCATTTATTTTTATACTGATATATATTTATTGTTTCTTTGTTTTTGGCGGGGGGGGTAGAGGGGGTTACGTTCAGCTATACCGAGCCAGTCAGCGAGTCAGTTGTTCAGAAATAAAATGAATACAAAAAACATAGCGTCAAAGCAAAAGAGCAGAGGGGGAAAAGGGGGAGGGAGGGGGGGGGGTCGGCGGTACGCCTTTGACGGACGCGCTAGCGACGGGCTTCAATGGTGTCACACGAGAGCGAGTGAAACAAGAAACCAAGCACCAAGCAAAAGAAACATAGGGTACTGCATAAAAAGAAACCGCCATGCACGGCTCTTCAACGTCCTTCTTGTCTTGCTTTTTTTTTTTTTTCGCGACGGCATGGAGAAATTGCGCGCGACTGAGATCTGCGAGCGGGGGCCAACTCATAACTCGCAGAGCTCTGATAACTCGTTGACTCCCGCGCCACCGAAAGATGATCAGTTATTGTTTTCTTATAGTTCGGGGAGCGTTGTTTAGCAGGTGGCCAACCCGGCTGCCTTCCAGAGTTCATTGCGCGCACTCCTTTGAAGTGCGAAATCTGGGTTTGCTTCGGCATTAAAACAAAGCGAAATTCACTTCTCTCTTCTCCTCTTGCGCTTTGCGCCGACGCTTGTTTTTTATACTGCATTTTTACGTGTAAGTCCGACTTTTACTTGGTCTCCGTTCCGATGCTTGATTTCTGTGTTATATTTTTTACATTCAGCTGGGTTAGGGTTACAAGCAAGCTAGCGGATTCCCGTTCATTTCCTTTGACTTTAGTGTATGCATACTTTGTTTCGCCTTGCGATGGACCGCTGCGGACGCTACGAGTCACCCCACACTCTTAGAAAAAAGGGTCAGTATAGTCCTCCCTAAAGGGAGGAACGCTCTTGACACTTATGTTCCTACGGAAAGGGAGAAACTTTCGTCCCTAAAGCAGGGGATCCTTTTACTTGTCCGTTGTTTCAGCGCTTTTACCCTCAAACACATGGATCACCAACTAGCCCAGGTGCATACCCTTTTACAGGGGAGCAAAAGTTCCTCCGTCGCCTGCATCTCAATATGGCGGTCACAAATCGAGCAAATCGAGCTCAATAAGGCTTAACGAGAACACAAAGTCTATTGTACGGAGCGAGAGGAGCAGCAAATAAAAACGTAACACGAGCTTTCCGCGAACTGTATTTATTTCCGAAGCCGGCTTCCCCTGCAGGTAAAGAAACTTGCGTTTCGAAAGCATGCAGTCACTCAGTCGTCTCATCGTCAGCACTGCGATGTTAAACGGAGACAACCGGCACCCAGTTCGCGCACTTTGTCTTACCTTTGCTATTCCTCGAGCCACAATAGACCCTTTCCTAAATTCAGTGCCATCTGGTGGTTCGTATAGCAGTTTTTCGTTTTGCCATAATGGCGGAAATAAAATTGTATTGGCACCGCCACTTTCGCAAGTCAACGGCACGCGAAGAATTGTTCAATGTGAGTTCTTTCTCAATCACTTTCAGTTCGATGGTGACCAAGAACCTGCAGTCAGAACAAAGCTCCAACCCACACCGATGCCTCGAGAACATTCTACTGGGTGAAACAAGGAGACGGCAGGCTCTTTAAATCGACCGGAAAATTCGGTTTCTGAACCTATCGCGCTACGACTTTGTGCAGCGTTGCCCACAGATGGTGCATTTTTTTTTTGTAAAATTTGCAAAGAGCGAATTTACCTGAGGAAAAAGTAAAGAAAGAAAAAGGCTCAGCTCTATGGAAACGCAGCGACGCCACCGGTCTGCAAACAACACGGCGCCGTTTCGCACGGGTAACCGTTCCGTCAACCGCACATCACGAAGGAGTGGTAAACCATTCGCCCGCAAAACCAAAAGCCGCTCTCAAAAAAAGCAAATCCGAAGCAGCCTCCTGGCTCGTTTCAGCACGGTAACACGAAATTATGGCGTAGCCGCGTAGCGTACAAGGAGATTAAATCGCTTGCCACCAGATGGCAGGGTCAAGCAGAATGATCGCAAGTAGCTAGGCTAGGTGGCGCTAGTTACGATCCAGTTCATGTTCTACAAAAATATGTTATTTTCTGACGCCACCATTGCGCTTCGGGACCCTCTATTTCACACAGGTTACGCGTTCTACGGTACAAGCATCAGCTGAACATACATAGAGCGCATACACATACATACACACATCAATACAACAGCATACAAACAGCAATACAACAGCACAATAACCCGATCACTACTCCCGAGTAGTTAGTTAGAGTTTTGAGAGTAAGAAAATCAAAGGAAGTGTTTCTTTTTTTTTCTTTATTGTCAAAGAAGTGTTGCTGAGACCAGTCCCGACTCTGCGTTTCCGTCTTCTATACTGGTCGTTTTGAACGTACGTTTTGAACGTACGGAATTTTTCGGTGACTCTCTAAGCAATAAAAAATATTCCCAGCATGTTGATTTTTTTTCTGGCAATGTCATACATCTGAGATTATTTCTAATGGCTCAGGGGATGAGTCTCTTATTAAAAAGAAAACGCTCGATCATGCCGTAATTATTTGAAAGCCCATAAATCGAGCCGCTCCAATGCGGTTCCAAGCCTGGGTTTGTTTCCCCGCACGGCACTTCCTAGCCAGTATTTCTATTGTAGTGTTTGTTTTTCTATTTGTGCTGTTCGCGCACGGCTGCAATTGCCGTCTTGAATTAATCTGTGTATAGCGGATATTCACTCAGCTGGAAGTTATGCTTCACGGGCAGAGAAATCGCTTTTCGATCAACTTGAATGCAGTCAAAGCCGCGACTTGCGGCAGGTGTTAAGTGTACGGAGCTACCCTGTGGCGAGCTCAAAAACGTCTAGCGCTCATCCCAGCGCGCCACTTGGAGGGCAGTTTCTCCAGGAACCGTAATATATTTAAACAGCAAAATAAAGGATAGCTTTTTTCGATTTTACCTTTTTTATGCTAAAATTTCATTGTAAATATAGTACTTTCCGTCATTATTTTGTACTGTTCAGTCTTTTTCACCAGAGCGCAATCACTCTCGGGGACCGACAGTCACATTGGCCACTGTACGATAGGAGGTTACCGTTCAGACCAGCGTTCCAACATGATTATCCGCACGTCGATCGACTGCCCCTAATTTCTCAAGTGGTCTTAACCCCTTTAATGTAAAGGGGAATGTCAACCTGCGACACCCCGCCCCCTCCGATCATGGCCCGACCAGCGGCATCAATGCCCAACAGTTTACGTCATCTCATCTTGTTGGTACACCACTGATACGCGAACACACGGTCACATCGGCGATAATTCCAGTCTTCTGTTCACTACGCACAACATTGCCATCACGATGTTGCTGCTATGTTGCTGACACGCAGAAATACAGAACCACGTTGGACGCCGGTTGGCACTCGGCACAAGAAAACAGAACCGGACTCAGCACGGAAGGCACCCAGGCAGCCGGCAAGAAAACTTGCCTGCCTTGGACACAGTTCCTGCGATTTCCATAACGTCGAAAACGTCGATACAGTTCCGCGTGGTTCCGCTACTGATATATCCGCGTACGTCCCGCAATCCCCGCAATCCAGAGACGGCCATCTTACCCAGTGTACGTAGCGCTGCTGGCAACTGCTCCGGAACTTCGCTGTTTCTCGCGGCTTCATTTGCTCGTTTGAAAAAATTAGTAATAATAACGTCAAAGCAACCGAAATGTTCTGCACATTTGGACTAGAACTTTTGCCACGCTGCTGTATGAAAGGACAATACGTCCTTTCGTTGTAGGTGACCTTGTTGAAGACCATGTAGGCAGTTGCATTTGGAATTTTCGAGAATAGTGGACCACCTAAAGCATCCTGGAGCACATGTCTTATCTTTTGCTACGGTTGAAAAATCGATACGGTGGCATACCTGTTGTGACGGTCCTTCCTGCCGACCCTCCGCCTCCAACGCATGAATGGCAGCCCTCAAGTTTCGCCTAGCATCATCCAAACAGAGACCTCGTCGATTGCGACCTGAGTTAACCGGCCCAGGTGCGTGCTCTCTGAGGAAACAGCGCGCTCGAGACAAGTCGCAGGTGTACGAAGTCTGGGTTGGACAGCGAGGCCAAGTCTGGCCTCCTTCCTGGTTATCGGATCACCAGAGCAACGGGTCACGTTCACGTCGACTGATGACGTACCCTTGAGCAGTGCACTATGACAGGCGCAGACGCATCTGGGTATGTGTTGAATTTCACTGCTCCAGTCATCCTACTATTTCAAGTCAACCACCGCCAGACTCGTGTTGCAGCGGACTGTGACTTCAGCTACTCGGCCACAGGCCAAGCAACACTTTCTTTGATTTTCTATTTCGCAAGGCTCTAACTAACTATAGTCGGTGACAGGCTAAGAACAAAGTGGAAGCTCCTCCCACCCCTTTCCACTTCAGCGGTGCGAACGGTGGAGAGGAGAAGACCTCCTCTCCACCGTTCGCTCCGCTGAAGTGGAAAGGGTGAGGAGCTTCCACTTCGTTCTTGACCTGTCACCGACTCTAGCAGCGAGCATTGAATGCCAGTAAACAATGAGTCATGCAATCCCTACCTAGGGACCTGCGGTAGAAGATGCTCCGACTACACTCCTAGTACGCTACCTGTTTCGAGCCCCGACTGCGCAACATTTCTCAGAAGAAACAAATAATTTGTAAAATCGGAAGGAACCTTGCTCAGCATAGTAACAATGCACCAATATCTCCCTTGACCCTAATGCCCTCAGAAATAAAAAAGCAGAGAAAAAAGACAATCGGACTTCTCTTTCGTTTTTTTTTGTTTTCTTTTGGGGGGGGGGGGGGTGGCGGGGATATTTTTCAAGAAATGTAATGAAATACATTTCATCCTGATCGTATCGCGATAAAAAGAAACATTCCACATGTATCTGGTACAGGAATAGAGATACTGGTGAAGAAAAGTATTGCGATACAGAAATACAGATTCGAAATGTGTTGCTGAAATACGATACTGCCCAACCTTGTTGTGTTGCCGGCATAAGCAGCTGAAAGCTGACATTATCAAACGCATAGACAATGGGAAAAAATATGCTAAATGCCTCAGAAAAGCACTGATTTTACTAAGCTCACGGTGCTGGATTGCCTGGGGTGACTCGTAGCGTCCGCAGCGGTCCATCGCTAGGCGAAACAAAGTATGCATAGACCAACGTTACTAGAACCACTCAGTTGGGAAACTGCCATAGAGACTGCTCTGAAAAAGTGGCACCGATCCGTCCACCAGAACCGAGCTAATGGCGATCCCAACGCCGCCACTTCTCCCGCAGCGGTCAGTCCAGGAACTGCACGTGACTTCCATTTTCGTTGTAATCGGCCATTTGGGGGCCAGAACAGATACTGTGGAAGGGGCTTCGACGTACCGCCCCCGACTCCCAAGCGGAAGCGCCGCGGTTTACTACCGTGGTTAATATGCGCCTAACTCAGGACGCGCTACCTGAAATCCCCGCTGAGGCAGGGTTGTATAAAAACAATATTAATTATACTGCAAAACCTTGCGAACTAAAGATTTTAGAAAACAACACGCGCCCCCCATTTCGTACTAAAGTCCAATAAAAGTTACTACAAAAAGAGTTCTTTCCGTTAGTTTTTACGCAAAAACATGCTTTCTAAAAGCTCAAGGCGACCACAGTTAAGACAAATGACACAGAGTGGCGCTGTTGTCGCATTTAGCTCGGTCTCGGTGGACGCCAGCGGCCAGGTTTCAACGGTGAGTTTCCCAACTGAGAGTTCTAGTAACGTTGGCATAGACTAAAGTCAATGGAAATGAACGGGAATCCGCTAGCTTGCTTGTAACCCTAACCCAGCTGAATATAAGAAAATATAACACAGAAATCAAGCATCGGAACGGAGACCAAGTAAAAGGCGGACTTACACGTAAAAATGCAGTATAAAAAGCAAGCGTCGGCGCAAAGCGCAAGAGGAGAAGAGAGAAGTGAATCTCGCTTTGTTTCAATGCCGAAGCAAACCTAGAGTCACTAAATAAAGCTAAGCAAACCCAGATCTCGCACTTCAAAGGAGGGCGCGCGAACGAACGTGGAAGGCAGCAGGGTTGGCCACCTGCTAAACAACGCTCCCGAACTATAAGAAAACAATAACTGATCATCTTTCGGTGGCGCGGGAGTCAACGAGTTATCAGAGCTCTGCGAGTTATGAGCTGGCCCCCGCTCGCAGATCTCAGTCGCGCGCAATTTCTCCATGCCGTCGCGAAAAAAAAAAAAAAAAAAAGCAAGACAAGAAGGACGATGAAGAGCCGTGCATGGCGGTTTCTTTTTTATGCAGTACCCTATGTTTCTTTTGCTTGGTGCTTGGTTTCTTGTTTCACTCGCTCTCGTGTGACACCATTGAAGCCCGTCGCTAGCGCGTCCGTGAAAGGCGTACCGCCGACCCCCCCCTCCCCCTTTTCCCCCCTCTGCTCTTTGCTTTGACGCTTGTTTTTTTGTATTCATTTTATTTCTGAACAACTGACTCGCTGACTGGCTCCGCCAAAAACAAAGAAACAATAAATATATATATCAGTATAAAAATAAATGAATAAAAATAAATAAATAAATAAAATGTACAGAGCCGGGCCCATTCCATTCCGGGAAAAAAGGTATCTAATTCCATTCCCATTCCATTCCCCTCAACGTTGCCGCCATTCCATTCCCACTCCATTCCGGGGTCACGAAAATGCGGAACGATTCCGGAATCATTCCCACTCCGGAGTGGCAACTCCGCAACACTGGTAGGTGTACACAACACAATGTACAGGGTCGGCATGCAAGTCATAAGACGCAGACTGCAAGGCTGGGCGGAGCAGAAACATGTACTGGGCGAGCTCCAGAACGGCTTCAGGAGTGGCCGACAGCTCGAGGACAACCTGTATGTGCTGACCCAAGCAATTGAGATTGTACAACAGGAGGGGAGACACCTATGGGCGGCTTTCTTGGACATTGAAAAGGCCTATGATTCAATCTCCCACTCAAAGCTCTGGTGGGAACTGACACAGATTGGAGTGCCAAGTTCAGTGCTTGAGCTCCTCCAGGAGCTGTACAGGGACACAACGGTTGTGGTGGAATGGGAGGGCATGTACACGCAACCAATCCCAGTGACAAGAGGCTTGCGACAAGGATGCCCCCTTTCCCCTCTCCTGTTCATGTTATATATGTCTAGATGGGAGGCAGAACTGGAGGAGTGTGGGAGAGGCCTCAACCTGTCTTACATGGAAAATGGGCAAATGGTGAGACAGCTTCTTCCAGGACTATTTTATGCGGATGATCTGGTGCTGACAGCGGGCACCTGTGAAGAGATGCAACAGCTGCTGGACATATGCACAAAACAAGGGGACAGACTGGGCCTAAAGTTCAGCTCCCGTAAGTGCAAAGTGCTGAAGTGGGGGCCTACAGAGAATGTAGAGGGGGCTTTGGACACACCGCTTGTACTGCAGGGGGAGACTGTGCAGTGTGCCACGGACTACAAGTACTTGGGTGTACACCTGTCCACAGGTAGGAACTACATCCAAGCACACGAATCGGCTGTCCGGACAAAGGCCATGAGGGGAAAGGGAGTGCTAGCAGCAACGTCCATGTGGGCTTTCGACCGCTACGAGGTTGCTCGTAGCCTGTGGAAGATGGTGATGGTGCCCGGACTGACGTTCGCGAATCGGGTGCTGTGCACGTCGTCCCAGACTCGGGAGTTCCTAGAGGTTCGTCAGCGGGAGGCGGGGCGGATGGCACTCGGGGCACACAGGGGGACTCCAAACGAAGGGGTGCAGGGGGACCTCGGGTGGTCTGCCTTTGAGTCGAGGGAAGCGGTGGCTAAGCTAGCCTACGAGAGGCGTCTGTGCGGCCTCGGAGAGGAGCGATGGGCCAGGAGGGTGTTTAAGTACCTCGTGTACAGGAGTGTAAACACGCGCCTGACCAAACGGGTGGCCAGGCTCGCGGGAAAGTATGAGGTACCACCGACCCTGCTGGACGGCCGGCCGCTCCGAGAGGGGGTTGCGGACCTCAAGAAGCACGTGCAGCAGGTCGAGACGCGAAGGTGGACGGAGTCGGCAACACGAAAATCATCAATGACTGTGTACGCGGCCTCGAAGCTGGCGATCGAACGGGAGCAGCTGTACGATGACTCCAGGGGCAGCAGCTTGCTTTTCGAGGCACGCACGGGAACCCTCAAGACCAGGCTGTGGAGATCGCGATATGACACTGGGGCCCCAACCGCCTGCGTCGCCTGCGGAGCAGCAGAGGAGACAACCGAACATCTGGTGCTGCAGTGCGGGGCCCTCAGCCCGTGCCCCCAGGTGGACCATCTGCCGGACGCGCTGGGCTTCCGGACGGCGGAGCGGGGAGATGACGGCGAGGAACACGTCGAGACCACCAAGCGCCGACTAGAGCAGTGGTGGGAGATTTCCTGGCGGCTGTGGAAGAGGGAGAGGCGAGCTGGGCCGGACGTGCAAGCACAAGCCGGACAACCGATATTTTCCACCCAAGTCGACCTGCCCCACACCGTGGACGCCGTGGACCCGACCGAAGTTCCAACAGAACAAGAACTCGGCTAGTCTTGGCTGGAAACTGGGCTGAGCAAGCCTTTTTTGGCAGGCCATCGCCGGAATTTCCGGCGAGCGGCCACCCGTTACAAAGGGGACGCCACTAAATCCAAATCCAAATCCAAATAGAGCGCTCCACTGGAAATGGAGGGGTCACTGGCTCGATACCAGGACCAGAAGAATTTGTTTCAGTCGCGCACCAGTCACCTAGCTGTGTTTGGAGATTTGTGTTTGTCCTTTGTCTCCAGGGGTTATTTTTGTCATCATCTGTTTGTCATTTTAGATTTAGGCCGTACTCCGTGTAACTAGTTGTGTGCAGTGCAGGCGAAGACAACACCAGGCGGAGAAAAGGGCGAGGACTAGGAAGGCGGAAGGGTAGAGGAGGGCAATGGAGGGGCAAGGGAAGAAAGGGAAACACTAGGAACGTTAGAGGAGGTTTCTTTCCTGCTCCCCAGTCTTCCTAGTGCTTGACCGTTCTCCCCTCGCCTGGTGTTGCCTTCGCCGGTACTGCACGCAACTAGTGACACGGAGTGTAGTTAGCGCATCCATCTATCCATCCATCCAGATGAACAGAGACGCCTCTTCCGGAGGTCGATACGGGGAAGAGTCATATTATTTTGACATCTGTGACGTCATGTCCGGTTTTCGTCAAAATGAAAGGCCGGGCTAATGAGCACTTTGTTGCCCCCCCCCCCCCCCCCCCGCCCCCCAATATATTATGATTCTAAGGAAAGCGAGAAAGCGCATCAAACGTTTGCTTGTAGGTACAAACGGCTACATCTACTTCGAACTTCCATTTTATACGTATTTTGTTTTCCGGAAATGTTTAGACACAACGAATACACAATGAATACATATAATCGATACTATACAATATATAAGGCCAGGGCTTGAAATCTCTTTCCAGCCGGCGGGGGGGGGGGGGGGCATTGGGACTAACTTGAAAATACAGTGGGTATTTGTAAATAAAAATACAATAAGTATTGCCGTAGGGCAAAGTGACGTAATTACAAAATAAGCTCTTAAACTAATACCACGATCCACACAACCTATTAATTCCTAACAGACGATTGAGACTAAGTGCATAACATGGTCTGACTCTCCACCACTACATACATTTTAAATATTTGTGGGCACGTGGTGCGAAAATATCTGGCACCTAAAAATAGATAAAGTTTGCGCGCTCATTACTGTTTTTCGCAATTCTCGAGAACCACTCTTTCCCTGGCTGTCTGGTATGGTGAGGCCGCAGACCAGTTTAGCACGATGTTTCTGAGCTACCTTCATGGGCTGGTGTGATGGAGAGATAGTGGGATTCTTTTAGTAGACCGTTTCCGTGCTCAGGTTGCGATACCCGACAACGACAGGATTCATCGGCAAAGGTACTGCGGAGTGTCTGGTACCGTTAACGGCACGTTAAACTCAAACTCTCTTATGTGAAAGTATGGGCTTCTGGAAGACAAATTTTACGAAATAATGCTCTGTGTACACTTTTATTTACTTAGTTCAGTTGCTGTCGACACTGCTCGGCCGCAAAGGGAGAAATACCGTATAAATTATTCATAACAGATTACCATCGTCTTGGGCACGATTTCAATTTGTCGTCATTGAACGTAAATGAACAGTACAAAATGTGCCCAGAGTACGCAGGAGGCACGCACAAAATAAAAACAAGTTAGATGTATAAGTACAAAGCGCTACACTGTTGCCACGAACAAGCGATCAACGTTTTTTTGCAGTTTTTCTCTTAGAATCGAGAGGCTGTCATCAAAACTACTAATGTCGTTAGAAGTGCATAAACCTAAGCGGTGAAATTTGTTGCCCACCAATAGCATTTCGAAGTAATATTCGAAAAAGCGCCAATGTCGTGTTCGCGCTAGCAGCGTCGCGCAGTTTAGATTCTCAAAAGCATGGCAACGTTGTGAAGGTTACATAAATGTATAGCAACAACAAAACGGACATAAAAAAATAGTATGCACCTAATTACAAAAGTATGAGTTCTTAAAAACGTCTTGCCAATCGATAGAGCATTCATCCTAAGATGACATCTACCCGACATCAGCAGCGACAAAAGAAACTACCGCACAGGGTCACTGAAGAATTTTCCAGAACTTCTCCTGGCCTTCCGTCCAACTGCATGCTTTGCGGGCTGGTGCTCTAACCTGAAGCGCAGAATGTCTGCCTGACAAAAGCCAAGACGTCACGTACGAATCTGGGCAAAAACGTTGCAGTGGTGGACCGTTCACCTTAATAAACAGCAGTGTCGATAGCCTCGTTATACACAGCGATGACCTCATTGGCGTCATGATAATGTTCATCGCGCTGAACCCTCGTTCACAGTCAGCAGTTGACACGGGAATACAGTTCACAGCCGTCACAACCCCTCGGAGTTTCTCAGGAACATTTTTGCCCCCGTTTTCAACATACTCTCTGAAGCCGTGTTGAGCTTTTCCCTCGTTTACACCAAGCCTCTGTGCTAAGCGAGTTATTTGGTCCTCCCCGTAAAGCACGTCCAGCTCACCGGGCCAGGTCGAGGGATCTAACAGCCGAATGTCTTCAATCAGCTCTCTGTAGACTGTCACATGCTGGTCGACACTGCTGCTGCTGCTACGAGAAGACTGAGTGGTGAGAAGTCGTGTCCTCATGTTGTCGGCCAGGCTCTGGTAGAACTGCGTCGAGTTAATAGCTCGATCGCACTTTCGACCGGGGTGCAGTTTTATATCTTTGAAGCACTTAGTCTTCACAGCGTCGTTGACCTGCACTGACATTTTCCCGGGGCGGGCTTTTCTTGCTTCAAAAACTGCAATCTGTCTTGTCACCAAGTTGTGCGCCTCTGGCAATGTCATGGCACGCACCTGAAAGTTCAAAGAAAGTTCCGAGAGCTCGGCCAAGCTGTCATGGAGCAGTGCCAAGTTCTGGACAAACTCAACTGACGACAGCCTTTCTGCAAGCCCTATATACTGTGCCTTCTCTTTGGTGTCTCGCTTGGGGTCCTCGGAACACTTCATGAAGTGAGCGTACAGTGAAGGGTATGACGCCATGACAGCATTCACAGTCCTGAAGCTTGACGCCACCCACCTCGTATCCAGGACTCTCCCCACACACAAAAGGGAGGCGTTCAAGTCCTTTGCACAGCTTTCGAGTTCTCTGCGGTTCTTTGGAGAACTGCTGTACAAGCAGTACAGTTTGTCCATGAAAATCTTGAAGTGGTTGATACCTTGCACGTCGCGGACTGTATCTCCGACTGCCAGCTCCAGCCGGTGCGCCGAGCAGTGCCAGGTGATTAGGTTAGGAAATGTATCCTCTAGAAGCTTCGCAACTCCCGAATGTTTCCCAAGCATCACCGATGCTCCGTCGCAAGCAAAAGCAACTAGCTTCTCCTTTAGCACGTTCATACTCAAACCGTGCGAACTCAGGCAAGTCAGCAGGGCCTCCTTTATACCAGCCGCCGTCCCATCTGTCACTTCCACAAGGTCCAGGAAGACAGTAACTGGCTGTAGGTGACCGAAGTCGGAGCGCAGATATACAATCAGCGTGGAATGCTTACTGACGGTAGTGCTCTCGTCAATCAGCACAGAGAACTTTGCGCCGTCTTCTATAAGAGCTCTGCACATGCTCTTCTGCATTTCATTTCCAATATGATCGACAATGTTTGCACATGAGACATTTGTGTGCAAAACCCTGCCTAGATCCACACCATTCGCAGTCTGCACATCGATCTCATCACCGAAGTCACTGAATGGACGGCAGTTTTTCGCTTGTTTGTACGCGATTCGAAATATTTTCTTTGTGGCTTCCTGGTGTTCATTCAGCTGCTCAGAAAATGCTTCTTCAAGCTTTCTTTTCTTGGCTGTCCTATCGATCTCCAGAGCCTTGACGTGGGCATCCGATTCCCTGTGCTGGTAAATTTTTTTCCGCAGAGCTCTTTGTTGCTTCTGTTTGCTGTCCCCGGATGCCTTGACTCCTCCCTCTGCCCATTCGAGGGAAATTCGACCGAGGCTGCCTAAATGCTTAACTCTTGAGCATGGCAGGCATTTTACTTTTCCGTCCACGAAGCTCAGCCACTCATTTTCTTTCTTGAAGAACTCGCCCTGCTCCAGGTTCCAGCACTCGGGCAGGTTTGAAATGCTAGCGTCGCTAAGGTGATCACAATTCGTTTCGGAGGAATGGTGCGCACCGTCATTAGTTGCAGTCGTAGGCACTTGATTACTGTCCTCGGCAGCACGACTCACAGAAACAGCCCGTGGCACAGGGCTAAAAAAGCTGGTTAGCTTCTTGCTGGCTTTCGTAGTCATGATATTAAAAGTTCAGCATAGCAAAATTTAAAAATAAACTCACGTTGTCGATGGTCTTGAGGTAGGTGGGTATCCAAAAAAATCTTCTAAAGTGTCTTGGTATGCGAACGCAAAAGGGGAAAACAATGTACACACAAAAACACGTCAGACACGGACAGCGTCAGCCCTGGATTAAGGGGGTGGGGGCTAGGGAGGCTGGAGCCCAGGGCCACACCTGAAGAAAAAGGGGTGGGGGCCTCGCTCGGCTCTCAGGGCGGGGCCAAGGGGAGGCCCTCGTAGGGTGCGAAAGACACCCCAGAAAAAAGGTATTTTTAGCTTTTTTGTGTGTTTGTTGCTGGCGTGTCAAAGAACCGCTTTGGTCGTAAATCAATTTGGCCTGGGACAGTTGCTACTCGTCACCAGCGCGTCCGAAGCACTACTGGCATCAATTTCCTGTCGGCTTTTTTTAAAGGCTTTTTCCTCTACAGGGTCATTTTACTTTTTCCGGCGCCGACCATACTTCGTTTCATCTCGTGTTGAACCACAACGAACGGCTAGGGATCCTCCACGGCCAATCAAGCGCCAGTCCAGAGGTGTCGTCACGCACTAATACACGCCTCGAGGAGCCAGGCGACGTCGCTTCCGAACTTGCGCTTGATTGGCTGTGGAGGCCCATCGTCTTCCGCTGCGGTTCGACACAGGAGAAAACGAAGTAGGCAATGAAACTTTTTTTTTCTTGTTTGCGGGTCGTTAGAAACCGATATTTCGAAGGGGGGGGGGGGGGGTCATACTAAACGTCTGTACTTTCTGGGTGGCAGTGGGGTGTATTGAAGCCTCAATCTTTGGCTTAACAACAGAAAACGCTTTACGGTGGCCGATCGTTAAGGGGTCCCTTTTAGTTCGACCGTTTGTAAGCACTCTATATTTTCTTTTTGCTTGCCATTTCGCTTTTCGGAGAGCGGCACGTTGACAATCGCCTAATCCACGTTCTTTTTTTTTCTTCTTCTTTCAAATTACAACCCAGACACGGACCTCACAATCGCTCGACTTACAACTGCGAAAACGCGTGTCCCGCTTGGCGCACGTGAATGCATCATTTGTTTCACTTAAAGTTGCCTCTTTCGAGAAAGCATTCTACGCAGCCTACCCCAGAGCACGGCTCTGAGCCTCTGCCTAGAGAGAACACATATGGCAATCATTCTCAAGAGCCACTTGCTGCTTGGACCGTCTATGGTGGCAGGAGCCACAAACAGGGATTTCTGCGCATAGCCTCTTGATTGCTTCTGCTGGGTTGAAGGCGTGCACATACGCACGGATAACGCAGTGACGTAGCGTGTTTTTTTTTTAGATTTGATTGGACTAGCTCGTTTTTAGCCTTAGTGTCATTCACGTGCAAAGGGGGTATGTTTTGCTCAAGTTTTCAAGTTTTTTTGGGGGGAAGGGAGGGCCGCTTGCCTCGAGCGCCCGCGGCCGTCATCTCCGGGAGAGAATTTTCCCGCTCTTTTGCGGCTCGGCGAGGCAGCGGGAGGGAAGCCCAGCTCCTGCCAAACCGGCATCTCCATCTCCAGCTGGTGGGGTGGGAGAGGAGGGCCGGCTGTCGTCTGCTTCTCCGGCACATGCGCAGTCGTGCGCTTCCGGAGGCCGCGCCGACTGGCACCGCGATGTCACAGTGTAGCGATGTGGTAGCAGAGGAGGGTCTGTCGTCTGCCTGGCCAGCAGGCGCGCATCCTTTTTTCACCCCTTCTCCCCACCCTCCACAGTGCTCACCAAGTGAAACCACCAAACCAAACGTGCAAAAAAAAAAAAAAAAAAACGTAATATGGTGGGGGGTCTCGGACCCCCGCCAAAATTGCTGGGGGTCCGGGATCCCCCGAGACCCCTGACTTTAAGCCCTGTAGGCAACACGAACGATAAAGTGGACGCTACAGCACAAATGGAAATTACCAATACTAAGTGACAAAACAATGTACCAAAATGCAAACATTGAAAATAATTGACAAATTACGACACCAAACAAACGCTATATGCTTCTCACGTGCACCCTTGTAATGAGTTGGATCAAAAAAAATCATCAGCACGTTTAAATTAGCGAAAAGCAAATAAGACAATGCTGAGATTTACATTCTTAACCTGAAAGGGTATCGTAAGAATAACAAACACGAGACAAAGAGCCAACTTCGACTTTTCTTATTGGCAGCTAAGCTCTTCTCGACAACATGGAAGTTAGGACACTACTAATTCCTTCCTCTAAAATGGCATCTTTCGCGTCTTCGCTTTGGCAAAATCTGATATAGTTTGTTCAAAAGGTACCGATCTCACCAAGCGTTCCACGCATGCGTGACGCCGCCATAACTGTAGTTCGTAGGAGGCAGACGCCAGTTCACGAGATAGCTCATGCCGCCTCGTGTTTCGCTCGCGCAGACCTCCAGCAGGGTTGTCGCGCGTGAAAAAAGACTACAGCTCCCACGATGCATGACGGCAGCGGTGGCGAACTCAAACTAGCTGGTGAGATCGGTCTCATTGACATGATAGCGAGCGCGAGTTCGGCTTCCCATCCAGAATGTTTGAACGAAGGCGATTCTTTATCAGTGACAACTTAGAAAACGATCGCTCGATCGCTTTCACGATTTGCCACGGGTATTCTTAGGTATATTCACAATGCAATCGAAAGGTTTGGAAATACATAAATAAGTTTTCTTTCGTGCAGCTATTGCTTTGATCCTAGGGCACTCGTGTCCTGGCATGCAGAACTTCGCAGAAAGTTTGGAAAACTGAATTACCTCGGCTGAAAATGCTGGCTCTAAATAATTTTGTAGGTTTTCACAAACTTGGCCTGCTGTGCCAGAGACATCTCGCTCCGAACTTCTGTCAGCAATTTTAAAAACCCGAACTTCTGGCAGTGTTCGGCGTAGGCAACCTTTCGCGCCCACAAAGCAGAGCCCAGACTGTCAATTACGACATTGTAGGTCTCTATCAGAAACTCTTCCCTACCTTGTAGCGCACAATCGCTTTTTCCCGTCCGGTTACGTTCTCGAAACAATACGTTTGCCCTCATTTTGATAACACTGAATGGTGCTCAACATGCGTGCTCTCGCCTCAACGGTATCAAAGAGAGGGCGCAACGACCCTTCCAGAGAACCCAGAAGATCGACAGCAGCCGAAATATAAGCCAGGCTCTGGAGTGCTGCACTGGTCGTTTTGGAGCGCGCCGGGATCTACTTTTCTGGAGCGAGCCTATTTCACTGGGCGGTCGGGATCGAGACGGACGTGTTTCACTGGTCGTTTTGGATTAGCTCCCGCTCCAGATCTCGATCTGGATCCGAGAAAAGTCGCTCCGACGATTTCGGTGGATTCAACCGGAAGCCAGCCGGGCCAGCCCTCGGCGCACACACATGACTTCATTTCTCGTGGGGCATCTCGCCTGATCTCGCCTCAGAAGGACGCGCAATGGCCGCTGGCTTACCCCTTGGCTCAACAGCCGGTTCTTTTTCCAGGAAGAAGAAGAGAAGGTTTTGCCGCGCTACGGGCATTCCGGCAATCTTTGCTAGAAGCTCCTGAGCCATTCCTGCCGCTCGTGCGTCGACGGCGGTTGCGGAAAGGGGATTCCCGGGCAGTTGAATGACGGGAAGGCATCCGCCGATCCCGGAGCAGTGGTCATGTTCCACTGGGGATCCGTAGGCGGCGCGATCCCCGTTCGGATCGTGTGCTCCATTCCGGATCTGGTCAACTGATCTCGGCGCGCTCCAAAACGCCCCGTGGAATTCGCCATTAGAGAGCGCGGTTCATTCCGGGTGTCACCGTTTTCTTCTCCGTTCTTTGAGATAGATTCAAGGCAACACTAAACGGCCTTGAAATTTTTACGAATGGCCTTACATCAGGGCCGTACCCAGAAAATTTCTTTGGGGTGGTTTTGCGGAACACGGTGGCCATCTTGAATGGCCGTTTTTTGTATTTACTTTTTTAAAAACAGAAGTATATGATCGGCCTATTATGGCTTTTGAAGGCCTCCATAGCGTTCTTGTAATTAACAAATGCCTTCGTTACAAAGGAACCCAAGCGTTGATGTTCCCCTTGCCAGCACATTCGTCCGCAATCACTACACACTACTTGTATAGTGCTCCTTCTAAGCGCTCTGAATAAGTGAGCCACGGGTAACTAGCCACCCAGTGAGGTTTGAACCTGAGGTTTCGTTTTGTTGTGGCTGGATAGTTGTAGTTACCAGGAGGAGTCCAGGGATTTCGCATCAACTTCTCCTTCAAAACTGATTCATGCACACTTTTCGAAACAAAAAGTCCTAGATCGAGAGGATAAACAGTGATGGCACCTGAGGTGCGTGAGTCGGAGCATGCGGAAGCTGCATCACCCACCTCGTTTGTGTCTCGCCTCATCAGCACACGTTCGTTGGCTTCAGAAATGCTTGAGTGTCCAGGAAAGGAACACAGTTCACTTCCTTCCACAAGTCTATAGGGCTGAAGGTCGTCGGCGCCTTTGCTTTCTTCGACACAAGTTGCAGACGGGAAATCACCGAGAGATGCCTCCAAGCCGCAACGATTTGCCACTTGAATGAGGTCTTCATGTTTGTCGCTAGCTGGGCTTCGTTCCGAGTCAGACAAGTCTCTGGGGCTGAAGGTCGTCGGCGCCTTTGCTTTCTTCGACAAAAATTGCAGAAGGGAAATCACCGAGAGATGCACTCAAGCCGCAACGATTTGCCACTTGAATGAGGTCTTCATGTTCGTCGCTAGCTGGGCTTCGTTCCGAGTCAGTCGCAACCAAAACACCTTGGTCTTCGGACACCCGCAAGTCAATATGATTATCCTTACATGCTTGGGTTTTAGGTTCCTCAGAGGGAGAGGGAGCATCACTCACTGCTGTTTCTGCCTGTAGCTCTTCGTCACTCTCAACAGGGCTAGCTCTGGCTCTCTTCTTGAAGACGAAATGTTTGTTTGCTTTGGTCTTGCAGCGTGCCTTTTCGTGATCTTCTCGCGTTATACAATTTATAAATATATTAAACCTATATGCTAGAATTTATAAGTTTCTATAAAACTCTTTGCAAAGTATAGACTTTGTCTAGAGTCTAGACTGATTAAGAGTCACGTCCTCTTCCGCAGTATAGAGGGTTGCTGCCTCGCTAGACCAAGAGGAGCTAAGAAGAGGAGGCCAGAGAACAGGCAAAATGGTCTAGCACGCTGGCTGCACACCAGGCAGTCGGCCTGCAGCGTGTCACTCGACATATACACATCATTGCATGCGCTGTCAAGGCTAGTGGTGGGGGCGTCTTGGGATTGGGGCTCCGTGGGAAACGTTCAGCAAGGAAAGAAGGATACAGGGAGAAAAGGAACGAAGTAAGAACAGGGGTCTCCGGGATGTGAAGGGAAGAATAACATAGGGGGACTACGACAGACACACACATACACAAACAAACACATGCTTTCAGCTTACGACAAAATTTATTTATTTGCCCAAACTCCGCCCCAGTAAACATGACTTGGGTGAGAGGGAACCGGGGGTAAGAGAATAAGAAAAGTATATACAGACATACTTGACCCTAGCTCCCTAACCGCAGCCCTGCGCATCCTCCGCAGGGTCCGGTGACACTCGGCGGAACGAATCTTCGTCATTCTCTTTCCATCCTCTTTTCACCGCGCGAAACACCCCATACCCCCGGCGGGCCCCCCAAAGACCGCTCAGGCGTCGCATTCTCGCGGTGTTCTGGGAAGTTGGACTAACGAGAAGAAAACCGATACGGGCTTCCTCAAACGTACGTGTTTATTGCTCGAGCGAACATCTCTGTGTCACCTTATAATGGACCAGCAGAGGACGCTACGAGCCATCCCAGCCAATCCAGCTCTGAGGGAGTGTCACCTTACCCTCTGCGGTGTGCTATGCGAAGCTCAAGGTCATGTGATTCTCTCTCAGTCCTCGATTGGCGAAGACGGTCTCTAGCATCCGCTACGGTCCACTGTGCGGTGGAACGGAGCGTGGTATGAGGATGGGGAAGCGAGGCGCCCGAGGACCTGAATCTTCTGCCGAGGGGGATGGCACCCAGGCACTTGGCTGAGAGGGGAAAACAGGAGGGCGCTATCCGAGTGGCTCCGAAAAGGCCGATCGTGGCCGGACGCGTTGCGGTTTTCGGGGCGCGGTAAAGGCGCGCCAAAATTCACGCGGCTCTGGTTAGCAGTAAAAGTAAAGGTCCTTTTCACGCTCTTGCAACCGAGTTCGACCGAGAGAGGCCAAACCGGTTCTTACGCCTCTTGCGATGTCTTAGGACGAGCTCCGCTGCAGCCGCGGTCTCTCTCGGTCGAACTCGGTCGCAAGAGTGTGAACGGGCCTTAAAGGAGCGGTGCAACGATACTCAATTGGATGTTTTTTCTCTTTACACGAGCTTACTGGCACACCTGGGACTCAAGGAAACTCACACGCAACGCCACTGGCCAAGAAACTCCTTTGTTGCGGTGTAATTTCAAGGACAAAATCGATCATTTTCATTCAATCTCTCCTTTGCAAAATTTGATGACGTAACGTGGGGATCGCAGTACACCCATATGACGATATTTGAATGCGGTTCATAGATTGAACCCGAGCATTGCGTGGGAACTCGATTTGGGCTCGTGATAATTACTAGCTCGAGAAGCATTCGGGTAGTGGCCCGTGTCCAATCGCTGCAACGACGACAATAGCCGAGCCATTACAATGCCTGGAACTCAGCGCGTGTCCTGTGCTTTGCCAACCCCAGCGCGTGGCTATGAGCAACATTGGCGGCATATAATCCGCTCCAGATCACGTGGCCGCTTGTTCTGGCTGCGAGTTGAGGGGGTGAACGCTGCTCGTTTTTCTTAAGTTGTTTTCTGGGACTTCTATTGCGTGGGGTGAAAAACGAACGCGTGTTTCATAGGTCATTAACGTCAGGGATCCGTTTTAGGCGGTATTTGCGGAAAGTACAAAAATTGTTGCATCGCCCCTTTAGAGTGCTGCGTGCAGGCACACGTGCACTCCTAACAGCCTCGCTGGAACTCCAGCGGGTCTCCCGATCCGGTGACTTTAGTGAAATCGAGACCACCCCGGGCCTCTTTCGAAATGCGCCCCATTTTTCCTCCCTGCCCCAGCCGACAGTGAAAGGGAGGGAGGGGGGAGGGGGGAGGGGGGGGGAGGGAGGTCTCTATGGACGGGGGACCCTTTGAGACGTGGAGGCCTCGCTTCTGTAAGTACTGACAAGGTCACTCGAAGTAAACAAGCTACAGGAAGTGACAGTAGGCGAGGGCCCCGACTTCTCCCGCTGCTTGAAGTTCTATTATCTGGAGTTACATTGAATGAAAGGGGGCAGGACGCTGTCAGGCTTCCTGACTTTTTTTCTGCCTCCTCCCCAATTGTTATGCAAAATAATATTTAAAAAAAAGAACGCCAAGGCGAGGGGGCCTTTTTCCTCCGTTTTTAGGGCGGAGGCCCTGGGCTGCAGCCTCCTTAGCCCCCCCCCCTCTCCCCCTCCCCCTTAATCCAGCGCTGTATGTAGCGTGAGCTCTCAACCATAGGCGTTTCTTTCAAGACTGTGCTTTTTAAGCACCACAGAGGGGGAGGCACTCACCTGATCGAATGACGTTTTAGCGATCACCGACGTTTCACCGAATGACATTTTAGCGAATAGTCGGCCGCCGCGAAGCTGCGTTTACGGGTGGGCCAAATGGGTTAACATTTTTGCGATGAGCCGCCGCAGACTGCCGCCGTGAAGCGGCGTAAGCGCAGCGCATGGTGGGGGGGGGGGGGGGGCGTAAAAAGGCACTTACACATCAAAATCATTTTTTGTATTATCAGAAACGATTGAAAACGGTGCCGGGACATCATCCTCAAAATTCGAAACTTGGGAATTCAGTATTTGTGAAGTAAAAAAACAATTTCCAAGTGCCAAATTTGAAGTTCCCGCGCGATCCGCGCCATTGCAGTGACATCAATGTTTGCGGTCTCCTGAGAGTCAACCTTTTCTCGGACCTCCACTGCACGTTACAAAAGCAAAGCGCCGTTGCCACCGCGACCCGAAGCGAGGAGGGAGAGAAGGGCGCCGGGCGGGCCGGGAAAAATCGGTTTCTTCCCCTGACTTACCGATCATCCTATGCTCGAGCGCCGCCAAGTTTTCCGAGGGAGGATACAAATCCAGGAAGCGACATCACACCGAACTCTGATTTTTGGTATTTCAGAAAGAGGGGCCGTAGTGCGTTCGCAATTGCGTTAAAAAACATGACCTGCGACGACTCCGACACCTCGTGAACAAGACGCTGCAGGCACGCCCGGAGCTCCAGAAGTTGGTAGTTTCCCTCGTGCTGCCACGGAGCACAAACCGTCGCTTGGACCAGCCGAACGACACCTTCGTGCACTGGTTCAACCACGAAGCACGGCAGTTCAACGACACCGTCAAAAGCTACTGTCGGAAGCCAGGTAAAGTTTCCTACCTGGACCATGACTTCACGTCCCTACCCCCTCGGCGGTTCCTGGCTGCGGATGGCCTTCACCCAAGTTTCTCCGGAGTGGCCCTACTCGCGCAAAATCTGAAGGGGCTACTCCAGCGAGGGGAAGCCCCAACACCACCTGGATGGTCCTCGGAGATCCCGGCCGCCACCAACCCGATCCTAGAAGCCCGCACGATCCCCCGGATGCATCCGCATAGTGATGCTCGTATGGGCGCCGTTCCATGGAGACCGGCATCTCGCCCAGGGATTCCTGCTAACGTCGCGCGGAGCCCAGCAGCTGCTCCGTCAACCCCCCGGCCGGTGACGTCAGCATCGACATCGAGGAGTACCCGACACCCGCCGAGAGCCTCACGTCCACGGTGCAGAGCACTCCCGTACCGCAGTCAAACTCCTACTACCTGCGGAACACCACAACCAGGCAGCCCCATCCCAAGAAGTGACTTTTGTTCGGTGAGTCCAACCATCTGGCTTCAAACTACAGTACCACTTTTCTTAAATTACGTAAACTCGCGGATAAGCTAGTTAGACATGAACTGCATAAATCAACGTTGCAGGTGTACCTGAGCGCAGGAATCGCCCCGAAGGGCATGTCTCTCTCTCTACCTCCCGCAATTACTAATCTAGAAAAAAGTGACCAGTTAGAATGGCAAAGCGTCCTGCTAGAGGCTTCACTCAGACTGGTAAAAATTGCAATTAACCACAGTGATAAACAGGTAAACAAATTGACCGCCTCAATCTCCGCCACTTTACGCTCAAACACCACATTATCGCAGCGAGAAGCTGACGCATTAGCTGATTTTAAGAGAAAGAAACGCACGGAACTTGAAACTAGTAAGCTACGTAAACTTAAACGAGACAAGGTTCCAAACTCCGGTTTAGCTCTTCCTTCGACGCCAAGTCAAAATAGTTCCAATACTGAGCCATCCACCTCTATGAGAACTACCCCACAAGGCGACGTCCTTGATACCGAGAAGCTAGACGACACAGCCATCGTAAACCTGTCGGGCGTCTCCATAACCGCGGACGAAGAAAGGCTACTATCAAAGGGTCTGAATTTCTGCCCGGCAACCGGTCATTTTGACGAGTTTCAAATCCTTAAAGACCTGGACAACTTTGCCAGATGTCTGCGGCTACGCGAATACTTTCTCGATAAACCACCCGTACCCCAGAAACCGCACTCGCGACCTACTAGTGACTGGACGCCTCGCACTCAGCGCGACAATTGTCTTGACTTGTATATAGCCGCCATACAACGGGATATTTTGCGGGAATATCGCAGTCACGGGAAAAATAGGAACAACTTAACGAGATCTGAGAAAGAATCCCTAAAATTACTAGCTGCTAGGAGCGATATTATAATAAAACCCGCAGATAAAGGTGGGGCGATTGTCATTCTAAAAAAAGATGACTACATCCGAGAAGGCCACCGCCAACTAACCGATCGAAAGTTCTACGAGCCACTTACGGGCGACCCTACGGCAGAACACACGCGGGTCGCAATATTGGCACTAAAGGATCTTCTAAAACAAGGGAAAATAACTATTAATGAATACAATACAATAAAGCCAACTCATCCTTTATGTGGTCGCTTCTACATGCTCCCAAAAATCCATAAAGCCGGCAACCCAGGTCGACCAATCGTGTCAGGATCAGGTACGATAACTGAACCGATATCGGGATACTTAGACAGTTTAATCAGGCACATACCCTTAACTTTTGACTCCTATATCAAGGATACCACCCACTTCTTAAGAGAAATTTCTGATTTGCGTGTACCGGAGGGGTCGTATCTCGTCACCCTAGATGTATCATCTCTCTACACCAATATCCCACATGACGACGGAATAGCCTCTCTAATTGAAATGTACGAACAACACAGACAGGTAGACACCCCTGATAGTAACGTCATTGCCACCCTCACGCACCTAGTCTTAGAACTGAACTCATTCGAATTTAACAAAGAATATTATAGGCAGGTTAACGGCACTGCGATGGGTACTAAGATGGCACCTAGTTATGCCAACATATTTATGGGCAAACTGGAGACTAAATTCCTCTCTGACTGTTCTTTACAACCACTGATCTACAAGAGGTTTATAGATGACATTTTTCTTATTTGGCCGCACACAGAAGAGAAGCTGCTAGAATTTATAAATCAGTACAATGCTGTACATTCAACCATTCGCTTCACTCACGCTTATTCTCAGACCAGTATCAACTTCTTGGATACCACTATAATATTAGAAAAAGGCAAGCTTACAACTAATCTTTATCGTAAGCCAACAGATCGGCAAAAATACCTTCACTACGAAAGCGACCATCCCCGTCATTGTAAGAATGGTATACCCTACAGCCAGGCCCACCGCTTCAAACGTGTATGCTCACGGCAAGAGGACTTCCAATCGAGCTCTCATCATCTAAAGAACGCACTGGAAAAACAAAAATATCCTCTGCGGGTCATTAACGACGCAATCCAAAAAGCCGCCCTACTAAACCGCGCTGACCTCCTGGAGGACCGCCCACCTCAGTGCAACGCGCAGCGCACGAATTTATGTCTAACCTATAGTATGAATTTCCCCAACGTAAATAATATTTTAAGGCGACATTACAACATTTTAGAACAAAGCGAACGCCTCAAACGTGCATTCCCATCAGCTCCCGGGGTGATTTACAGACGTTCACGCAACCTTAGAGACAGCCTAGTTAACTCCCGACTGAATTCGTCCCAACCAAATAACGGATGCCGACCGTGCATGAAAGCAGGATGCTTGGTCTGTAAACATATGCGAGAAACTAACACGGCCAATAGCACGCATTCCCAGTTCTCAATAAAAATCCGAGGGCAGCTTACATGTGACTCTTCAAATGTAATCTATCTGATACAGTGTGAGGTGTGCAAAAAACAATATATAGGACAGACCGAGACAGCGTTTAGGCTACGTTTTAACAATCACAGATCACACGCAAAATACCTGCCGGGCCTGCCAATTTCAAAACATCTCACCCTCAAGAACCACACATTCGATAAATTATCTGTTACACTTTTAGAGTCAGGATTCAAATCAAATCGGGAACGCGAACAACGCGAGTCATATCTTATATACCGATTTAACACAATAAAGGAAGGAATAAATAGAAGCCCAGGAACACTTGCATCGATTGAGGCGCTATCGAATAAATAGTATGATAACGACCATAAATAATAAACCATTTGGACCTAGAATTTTGTGGTACTGAGTTTGGAGCTAGAACTGGACAGTGCGTTTTCGTTCCTTTGTTGTGTTGTTTAGTTAATTCCCGTACATCCTGTATTTCCTACCACTTTTGATGTGTCATCTATGTATTCGGCGACCTCCGTGTGCGGCTTCCCCCGCCTTAGATTTCGTCCCTTTATTTGTGTCCTCCGTGCCCAGTCTTTTTTTTTTTTTTTGAAGTGTGCTATTTGGTTAGTCACCTACTTTCGTCCTCGCCCCTTTTTTCTTTTTTTTTTTGTGTGCTGTTTTTTCGACTTAGAGTTCATCCCTCCTTTTGTGTGAGATCTTGGGTGGTGCACCCTTATCTGTTCTCCCTACGCACTTTCTTTGTATGCGAACTCTCTCCCCTCTAAAAACTGTATAAATAGAACCACATATTTCTTGTAACCCTATTCCTGACGAAGACCTGTCTCAGGTCGAAACGTCGAATAAAATCCTCCTGGTTCGTTTTCTACCGTCACCCTGCGTATATATATATATATATATATATATATATATATATATATATATATATATATATATATATATATATATATATATATATATATATATATAATAATATATATACATTTTTTTAGCAATGATGATAGAAGCAAAATTGCATTTGGATTGTTGCAGAACGTCAGAAGATATGTTCCGCATTTGCCGAGAATGTTTCATCGTTATACATGTATATAACTCAGTCTTAATGAAGAGTATTGAGAACATTGGGGAAGCTTTTTGAGATTTCAGCTGCCGGAGCACTCTGAAAACAACTTCAGCTGCACACACTTGAGGCTGAGAGCTCCATATTCCCAAACACATGGACCGAAACTCATGATCTGAATTATTAGAAATAAATGCAGCAATTTTAATGAAATTAAATCAGTAGCTGGTTGCTGTTTTAGTATTACACTATACAACTCTCCTACTAAAATATTATTTATTAAGTTACCTATTGATGTAATTGATTGATTAATCAAGTGACCAATACAGCATCATCAATGAACTGACCATTATAGCACCAATTGTTTTTAGCAATGCATAGTTTTTCCAGAAACTTTTGAATTTTTTGGTGGGACATTATACACTGGTGAAAATATGTTTCCAGTTTGCTTTGTCACTTCTCTGAAACTTTGTCCTTTCATGTCTGCTGGTAAATTTTTACCTACAGCACAGCCTAATATAAGGCAGTGTGATGCACAAAAAAAAAGTAAATGAGGAAGTATAATGCATGTGCCCAGCCTTTTTGGAGTATTTAATTGAATCAGTTTGGTTCCTATACATTGTTGACCAATATAGCCTCATGCGGAACTCATTTTAGCTGCAACCAGACAATGACTACAATTAAAACTTGGGTTTGGGCTAGTTGGTCCATTACTGAATAAAAGGTTAAAATAGCGCGAACAAGCGGGGACAATGAAAGATACACGGCCAACAGGACAGGTGCTTCACTCTCAACTGGTCTTTATTAACACCATCGTCACCTAAATATATATACACATTACCCAAACCACATCGCACTCAATCGCCACAATCAGTTGGCTCTGATTGTGGCGATTGAGTGTGATGTGGTTTGGGCAATGTGCATATATATATAGGCGACGATGGTGTTAATAAAGACTCAAGAGCCAAGCGCCTGTCCTGTCGTCCGTGTTTCTTCATTGTCCCCGTTTGTTCTCGCTTTTTGAACCTTTTATTCAATAACTACACTTTTACATTGTATGTAAAATTCATTCTAATGGTAATTGAAGTTTTACTTTCATGTATAAAACAAAAACTTGGAACAGTTTTATTTTTTATCTCAGAGTAAAGATCAGAGCTACGAGAGGACTCACAAGACGTCCCGAAGGACAAAGATTAAGTTGCAGGGCACAAGAAAGAAGGATTGCGTGCCGCACCGGCACCGTTCGAGTTCTCTCCCAAAATGCATCGCACTCGCGAAGTCCCGCACAGAGAACTGACCTCGAACGAACTTGCCAAATGCACCGAGTGCAGAAGACCGATGCTGCCGCCATCTATGTTGTAGAAAGAATACCGACCTCAAACCAAAACTATAGCTCCTTTCTGTTCGACGTGATGGTTGGGAATGCTAGAGTACAGTCGCTACCAACGTTTATCTATAAACTTTGGTCGCTGCAACCTGTAGTTTTTATTCGCGCTTAAGCAATTCGGCTGTTGTAGAGATATTTACAGACGGAGTAAATTTCCGCTACCAGCTGACTACAAAGTACCTGTGGGGTTTACACTGGAGAAAACTGATGACGCTGTCAGCGCAAAAGCTTGATCCGTATGAGCATTATATTATGCGTGAACCACTGAAAGGGTACGGCTTAAAACTAGTCTGTTGTAATATCCAGGAAAACGTTTCGTGGGACTTTCGATTTCAATGTTACAGGGGGATCAGATTTAGCCTTGTTGAGGGCGTCGAGAACGAGTGCTTTCTCAAACAAAATACGGCGGGGAAAGATAGCTGACGTACGTAAATGTTAAACATGATGATGTTGCCCAAATTTCGGGTAAATTCAATAGGTTTAGCTTTCCGGATGCTCTTTGGGCAGTCACAAGTTTCTGCTGGAGAATTTTTGTCGACAAATGTTCAATTTTTCACCCGCACACGGATGGTGATAATGTCGGGGGCCGCTGATACGTTTGTTCCGAGAGCGTATGCACGTCAACAGAGTCGACTGAAAACTTGCAGATAAAGCACGGGTTGCCAGTTGCTTCCTTCATGAAGTAGCAGACGCTTACAATTCCAGCTCGCGTTTGATTCCGTTGCCCGAGGGACACGATTTCTATCAGAAACTATACTTTTTTTGCCTTTCGATTCCGCTGTACGAATGACACATCGTAAGAGACGAACCCTCGTCATTTGCTCGTCTGCTCCCGCTCGTCGCCGGAGCGAGGCATGATGCATTTTGGCGCACGCACGATTTTCTCGGTGCAGCGAGTACATGCACGCGTGGGGTGACGGCGCTCAAACGAACTCGGAGGGTGCAGCCACTCGTGTAATGCCGGCCGAAACGAACTCACTCCGCGCTGCCAGTGGGCACACGTGGGCACGAGTGCCGTGAAACAAACTCGCTATGAGACATTTCCAGCTTTTAAAGTAAGTCGCAAAAGTCGCTTGTTTACTTATTTAAACCTATTGCTATTTGGGTGATGCTTTTACTGTTTTGTTCCTTAAACATATAGTTTTTTTTGTTACTGGAAGCTGGAGTAGCTTAGCTATGACCACCGCATTTTGTGACATTAATAATTTTCTGCTTTCTGTCATATCCACCCTTCAAGGTCGAGGCAATAGAAATAGCTTCATTAAATCAACCTTCTGAAGACAGCTCAACTGGCAAAGCTCTCTGAAGCACTTTCTTCGTGACAAGCACTGAATTCACAAAAAAAAAAAGATCTTGACAATGTCTACGAAATCATGCCACACAGAACATGACTTTTCCGAAATAATTTTCAATTTTCAACAGTTTTCAAAACACGTAACTTTGACCCGCCTCATTTTTTTTAGTGGTGCAGCCCTGGTCTTGGTACACTAGGCCACTGTAGTCTCCCGAAGCGCCGAGTTTTGGGCAGAAACATGGTGTACGCAGGTGAGGGCCAGCCCTAGGGGTGAGCGACCTCCCGAAGGGGGGGGGGGGCGGGGGCACAGGGCACGGTTTGAGTTTGCCCAGGACACTCGATGGTGTAGGGAGGGCCATGAAGGCAGATATGCGTCGCTTATTTGCTTTGTTAAATGAAGTACACCTGCAGTGATAAAGTGATTTATTTTGACAGAAACCGGGTGCGCACACGACGTTCAGCCAGGCAAAGAGAGGTAAAAAATTGCTGGATCGCGCTTCTCCGCTTCGCAAATTTGGCTACCGGACGGCAATCTTTGAGGCACCGGAAGTCGACATTCTGGAGTGTGCAGAGGCTGGGTGGCTGCGTGCAGAAAGACACGTCGTTTGCCGTCATTCGCCGAAGATTTTTATAACCCCGTGCTAAACGGTTTAAATTTGCATTTGAGAGCACGTAAAAAAATTACAAAAGCGCCGCACCTCAGGAAAAAGGCATGGCAAAACACGTCGAACGGAAGTCTTGCGGAAGTACTGCATCTCTGGGTTTGCACGCTTGGATACCAATCAAGAATGACGCCGTATACACGAACTCATCTCTGTTACGTCACGCCGCGGTGGTGGCGCGTCGGGCGCATTTCCGGTCTTTGGCTGTGGGCGGAAGTCCCCATGTGGAGACGTGTATTCCTGCGTTGCTTTGAAAGGAACCAGGCAAGAACCTGCCTTTCGTCAAAATGCCTCGACTGGGGCTGTACCAAAAGAGTCGAGAAAGTTTTGAAGATCAGTTTTCATGTGCTCGGTTCGTCCGAGAACGTGGATATGTGCCGTGAAAATGGAAAACCAGACGCCATCGGACCACGATTGCATGGGCGGGAAGCACTTTCTGTTGAATTCACGGATACTTGTGGTCATCAGATTTATTCGTTTTGTTCCAACATGAACGCCAGGAAAACCGTCAAGTTGTACGGACCACCTGCAGACTACGTGCAGTGCGTCTTCAAGTTGAAACGGCCACCTGATCGTTCGAACTGTCGTCTGCAGTGCTCTTTCAAACGTTTCTGCTTGTCATCTTAGACGACACCGGCCCGTAGGCCAAATGTTGGCCCGGTACTTGAGATAAGAAGTAAGCGCAGGCCTGAAAAGACTTAAGTTTGAAGGTTGGTAAGCAGGCTCGATGTAAACAGTAGTTGGTAGATACAAGGAGGTGTTGATCATTGTTACCAGTGGCAATCACCGACTTGTTATGCCTGATTCACTTGGTCCGACTCTGCTTGGCGATTTTCAGTATTGACGTTGACCATCCCAGCTACGGTTCACGCTTTTGCAGCCTGAGCGATGTCGCAACTGAAAATTGTGAGCGAAATCTCATCATGTGAATCAGGCTTTAGCGTACATTCTGTGGCGTCCACGCGGAATGAATCGCCGCATGTCACAATATTCACGCGAAGTTTTGCGGTGCAACGAGCGTCGGTAATTTCGCTGAGACCGCTTAAGGGGGCCCTGCAATCATAATTAAGCGTCTACCTTTTTTGCGGTTTCCACGTCCCTCGGGGTTCGGGCAAGCCAGCGGGCACGGAGAGAGTCACTAAATATCAGTGCGTCATATTTTAACCGGACGACGCGGAAACCTCCTCCACCGACGGGGGCGACCCACGGTACCGAAAGCGCGCGTAATGTGACGTCTTAGGTCCTGGGCTTACTACTGGTCAGAGCCGCTAAAAGCTTCTTTAGTCGAAATACAAAATATAAGTGGCGCGAACCAATTCAATTATTTATAAAAGTAGTTTTTGTTCAGTGTTTGAGATCAGAAAAGAAACAAATGCAGTTTATAAAGTACGGAAACAAGAAATGATCCGTCGACATACCCGCCACCAATCGGTGGAAAAGGCGGTGCCTACTAGAAAGGAGTAGTGGGATCAGGCGCCGACACGGAAAGGTCCCGGATGTACGCGGCGGCGCTGCGGCCGTAGGGACCGAAGGACCCGGCCGGCTCTGAGCGTTCCCAAGGCCTTCGGTGAGCAGCTTTGTCTTGCGGTTTGGCCGTTTCGCGGTATGGCAGCGCGAAGTGGCTCCCATTCTGAACTGATCTTTACCCCGTGTTTGCTGTCGTTTGTGGCCAATGAAGTGTCATGCCGAATTTGTGTTTAATCGCGCAGCAAAATCAATGAGAGCCGCTCCGGCTGCCCGCTACATACAGCCTATCCAGAACACGCTTTAGTGGCGCCCTCTCGCGCCGTCGACACGGAGTACGGCAGCCGTGCAGCGCTCGCTCAGCTCACCACCCCTCGTCTAGTTCACGGCCACTCAAGCAACCAAGGACGTCATGAAGGAGGTTATTTTTTGCTTGTTTTTGTAATTTTAATTTGCCTATAACTTCTAAAATAAATCGAAATTCGAGAAAAGAAAAGTGGTCATTAAGTTACTACGTTCAGTGTGTGCTCAGGTTTGGTGCAAATTAAAAATTAGTCAAAACAGCCATTGCAGGGCCCTTTAAGTAGTCAGGCATTGCCAGGAAGGCGTAGCATCAACAATTCCAACGCGAAAAAGGACAGGGGGACTCACGCCGACGCCGAAAACATCGTATTTCAATGGTTTGTTCATGGGCGACGGCGAGCTTCTTGCCCACACTCCATCGCGCATGCGCGGCCCCGGTGGCGTCCGCAAGGGGCGCTCCGGTTTTGTTTGTAAACATGAGTTGGTGTATAGATGATTTTGAAGATATGTCGCGCGTCAAGGTGTTACGTGCCTCCTGGAGCTGCGTTTTCCTTTACTCTGACGACTGTATTTGTAACTTTGCGGCACTCGCGGGCCAGAAACGACCCAGATAACACAGAGCGATCCTTGCGGACATCCTTAGGACGTCGCTTCAGAATGTATGGGATGTCCCTTGGGCACCCCAAACCTATTCCGGTTTGCTACCAAATATATCCTCCTTGAAACACCCAAGTTCGCCCCGGGAAACTCCCAGGGTGTCTCATGGGAGCTTTCTAGGATTTCAAGAGGACGTTTTCGGATGTCGCATCTGGTGCTGGTACCTGTTTTAATGCTGCTAGGATCGGCAAAATCATGCACGTTTTTTAACCTGCATGCCTTTGCCCTCCAAGGTTCTACGGTCACACTGTAAAAAAAATAGCAATTGTTCCAAGCGTTTTGTAGTTCCATGAAAGGGATCGAATGTATGCTACACAAGTGAAGTCATTCAAATAAGATTCACATTTACTAAATCTGATCACTTCATAAATTACAATCGACAATTCAAGGGTTTCCAAAAAATTGTAAATGTGACAATGTTGCTTAAATTGCAGCATTAGAACACAATTTCAAGTGAAACTTATTTGGCGAGTATAATTGGTTTGTATGCTTCAATATCTCTAAGCAATTAAATTCTTATTTGAGAAAAAAATAAAAGGAGAGGAAAATTAAGAAGGGAATACAGGGAAAAATAAGTTGAAAAGTAGTGAAAGCGCACAATAAAGACGAATACAAAGGCGGAGAGGCAAACAGGACTAGCGCCAACTGACAACCGAATTTTTATTGAAAAAAATAGAAACAGAAAAAGCCACAAATTTTGCAGAAATGTGACTAGTCAGCAATGACTCGGCCACCACACGTGTCAATAAAATCCATTTCATTAAATTACCCGGGACTGTGGCTAGAAAACTAAGAAGCATCAAAACGTAGAAGAGAAAGGCAAAGTGATAGCAAGACAACGAGACAAGGCAAAGTGATAAGAAGAAGACAACGAGACGTTGTCTTCCTATCCCTTTGCCGTTCTCTTCCACGTTTTGATGCTTCTTAGTTTTCTCGCCCAGTCTCGGGTAATTTAAAGAAATGGTAATGTTACACCAGCTCAGCTGCGCTCTCACTGTTATTTCGTTAATAAAATCCACTTCTTTTTTTGTGAAGGAAAAGTGAGGGCTGACTGATACACTTTTCATGACGTTCCTTCTTTATCATGTATGCTTCCAGTAGCTCTCTCTCCCCCTTTTCTTTACCTCTCCCAACGATTGTAGTGCCTTGAAAGTTGGGAATGCAACGGCAATCTCTGCAATGTATGTGTAAATGTGCTCCTGTTGTTGAACAGAGTGATAAATCATGTTCACGCAACCGTTCGTTTAAACACCTTCCGGTCTGGCCTAATGTAAACCGTGCTGCAGCCCAATGGAATTTTATATGTCACGCCCACCGCACATTCCACGTATTTGTTTACATGCTTCACTGTGCATTGCCGCTTATCTTTGCCTTTCTTTTTATCCTCGGACATAGCTGAGCCAGTTTACGTGGTGCTGAGAAGACCAGAAGTACCTCGAACATTTCCGTCACTACACGCTGCCTAATTACTGGCTCAACAACAATATAGTGGAGTAAATATCTCAAGCGTGCCGCAAGATAATTTAAAAAATACACTGAAAAATAATCAACAATAAAATAAGTAACCCAAGGAATGCAACATACTGGAGAACATTTGATTATCTATGACTGAACGGTTCTAAGCAAAAAAAACAAACAAACAAACTATACTTTGAACGAATATTTTTAATGTATAAAACCATGTGTGCATGTTTTGCTTAAAAATTACAGATTGTTTCTTGTGGTGTCCATGAGAAAGAAGCATGGTGTTTCTTCTTTTTGGTAATATTATTGCAAAACATTTTTGCATGTCATAACTCCTGAAATTTACATTTTGAGTACATCAATTTGAAAAGCCCCTGACACAGTATTCGAGCTTAGGATTGCTTTTTGTTCTATCGTTCCGAAATATATACTGAATGCCAGCAAACATGAAAATAAACCCCTTTCTGTGCGAAAAAACCGCATACCAAAATCGGCTCTTTAGCTCGCTCCGTTATTCTCCTCCTGTCCTTCATTTGGTCATGTACGATGACATTGTCTTTGGTGGTGGTGGTGGGGTAACACGGACAAATGTGCATCATTCAGCTACACGCAGGAGATTTGATTTTGATTTAACTCAGTATCTTTTTCCTTCGGAAATACACAATTTTCAGGATCCCAATTTGAAGAGATACACGGTTTAAATAGTGTACCATTAAAAAGAAAAATATCTTGTTGATATTTTGTCATGTTTAAAGAGGAGCCTTACACCAACAACCCAATTTTTTTTAAGGTGGTCAAGGCTTTAAGATTAGGACTGCATACCACCCTTCAAATCCGATCGAGAGAATAGCACATTTTCAAGAGAAAAAGTACTGAGTTAGCTCGAATCAAATCTTCTTGGTACTGCAGTGTTACATGCACTAGTATTTGTCACCCGCTCCCCGCTCCCCCCCCCCCCCCACCTTCCTCCGGCCCATCCAGATATTGCAAGGCGAGTGTATGTCACCGCACATGACCAAATGAAGGAAAAGGAGTGCCGGAGCGGGCTAGATGGAACAATTTCGAAATGCGATTTTTCGTTTGCAGGAAGAAAATTGTTTTTGAATGGAAAATGTTTTCGCCGACATTTGGAACATATTAGAGATTGATAGAGGAAAGAAACCTATGCGAAGCTTAAACACCGTTTCAGTGGCCCTTCGGGCTACTTATGCTATTACTTTCCAAGTCCACCAATCTGAATGAGTGTGTGCAATAAATACTTTATATAAGTCTGCACATCATTTTCACACTGAGCAAATAAACAAACAACATGATCGTACAGCTCTATCACAACCACTTCTGAAACTACTAAATGGCCCAAATTGATGTCAACATTTGTAGGATGAAAGCTTTCCATCAAAAAATAACAGCTTTAAAATACATTTAAAAACTGGATAGCTGAATTGTTCTTTGCCTGCGATGTCAACGTTCTACCGCGCGCCGAAGCCAGGATATTGTTGCCTTCTCGAGATCTTTCAAGGTTATTTTGGCTTCTTCAGTTTTTTTCTTTCTTTTGTGTGTGTGTGTGTGAAACATTCTGAAAGGCAACCCAATGTTTGGATTTAAGAAATCACGAAATCTAACGGTCCATAGGCAACTGCAGAGTTTAGTTAATACTCTGAAGAAAAGATTATATATATTCTTCTTGTCGACCTGCTACAAAATGAAGAAACTGCAGCCCCCAGAACAAAGTGAGGACGTCAACAGTAAAAGAGGTTTGCCAAATATTATGATGACAGTTAAACACTTTCCTTTGGAGTCCAAAACTGGCAAGCGCAACTTCCCTTCTCTGCTTTGTAAACGCCGGTAATATGAGTGTGTCAATAGATATCCGTATAACTATTTACATGTGTGAGTGGTCTATGGGATACTTTGTTTTCCTATGAGTTACTTCATAAAGGGTTATAAAAGTTTTTACATAATTTCATACATGCCACGCATCAGCTTGCAGCATCGCTGGTCGCAGAATACTCGTTTTCTCTTTTAGGTACGTACCAAGTGTATAGGACAGCCGCTTCATACATCAATCTATTCAAAATACTTTGTTTTTATTTTTCTCCCATCATCACCTCCAATCGTTTCAAAATCACTTTTCTGAAATAGAGCAATTGCAAGATGTGCAGCAAGCAACCTCCGAGTCAGATTCTTGGTTGTAATCTTAAAATTAGACTTTGCATACGAATTGGGTTCTCTTCTCCTGGCTTTTTGTCAGCTCGTCCTCCAACTTCAAAAACTCTGCGAGGTTCTCGCATGAACTTTCAATCACATGGTCAGTTCCTTGCTCTGGTTGGTTCTTGAGTGTTTCAACAATCAAAGACAGTTCCTCAGAGTGCATTTTTTTGTCAGCTTCATTAATGTAGAAGCTCTAGCACCTACTTAAGGCTATTTGTTCTAGCAGCATAGCGTAGGCAACAAGTATTCAAAGCAGAAACAGTAGCACTAAATGACGATCTAGTTTGACAAGAAACATTCAAGAAATCTGATCTCGATCTTTTGACATTGGCAGTTTTTTTTATAGCGTCTTAAATTATTTCATTCTTGTCTGGGACTTGCTAAAATATATGTTCTCAATATTACACTGAACATAGAGTGAGTTTCTGATTTTGGGAATTTAGAAATGAGTAGCTGTTCTATGGTTCCTATGCCACCACTAACCACTACGTGGACTTGCTGGCTGGACAAGGCACAGACTCCCGGAGTAGGTAGACAGAAGAAATCCTGGCAACCTGCAAAAGCAAAAAAAGCAAAAAAAAACAGAAACAAAACAGACACATTCTATCGGAAACATTTGTAGGTCAAACATATGGCGTAGTTGTTCTTAAAGTATATTATATTTAGAGATGTGCAAATTATCCAAGTGCGTCACCTGTTCTTCGCTGCAAACTACTGAAAAGAAACAAACTTGAAAATCAACAGTAGCCAGCAAACATGAAACTCGGAAAGTTAGGTGCAAATTAGCATGTTCACTAAGGCACCTCGAAATTCACATAAATGTAATGTAAATGTTCCTGCAAATGCCAGTACTTAAAAGTGAGATAAAAGAACCCATTCTACAATCCATTTCACATTAGGAGTGGCCTGTAAAGGGTACATCTATGTGCTTGTAACTGTAAAAGCCTATTGCACTAATTTCCACACATTGAAAAGCCATTTGAGAGATATGGGCATCCACTTGTAGCCTTCACAGTCCACTTATCGTGTGATAAACAGTATCAGCTATATAAAAGATGGCACTCTCGGGAAGTTCTAAAAATTGATTTATTGGCCACATGGGATGTAGATTTCGTACAATGATAAAAGCAAGCCTTGTTCTCCTTTCAACTCCGAATGGTGTGTCTGGATGCAACTGCTATAGTGGGAGATATATCTTCGTTCTACACATAGCTTGTTTGAAAAACAAAATTATCCAAAACTTAATTTATTCATCAATATTGACATTGTATTCATATTCGAATGTTTTCTATGTTGTGTATGACCTCTTGCCAAAAACTACAGCTGAGAGGTATTAAAAGAAAAGCTGAACGTATCGGAAAACTGCACATTTGTCAACTAGGTCCCTTGCCATTGAACCAGTTCTTTATAATTGAAAACTTTCAGAAGTTACTGTGTAGTCTGCGCAGTATGAAGAAGGAACTTGCGAAGGTACAGATGCAGTCCTTGGGTGATCTGAAGAGGTATGTGACTCCTAATATCTGCAACAGTAAATCGAGTAAAGGATTGAGACTAGTAGTTAAGTAAAACAATCATTTAAAGTTCACTTGCCTGCATTCGTACCCAGCTATTTTCTGCAACGTTTCTCCTGCCCTGGAGTTAAGCCGATGGGTATAGCTGTAAGGCAGATATTTTTTGATTTTTGTCACACCATAGAACTTTCCCAGTATGTAGCTATCCAAACGCACATGGAAGGACTGTAGGATAGTTGGCCAAGAGGCTAGGAGCAATGGCTGTAAAGCACATGTCTGAAGGCAAGCGTGACAGGCAAGCGTGGCTTGCCTTTCTTTTGT
>JAZHYW010024577.1:0-18075 GCA_037355805.1 Ixodes ricinus | reverse complement strand
AGCTCTCCGGTGCGCCGCACAACCAAAGTGAGCCTTCGGTCATTTGAACGAAGCGGCACCACGATTGCACACTGCCAAGCACGACTCACGCAATTTCCGTCGCTAAACTGCGTATCCAAACATATTGCACACGCTTCACTGCAGACCTCGAAGATTCCGATGGTCAACGAGAGCACAGAAACGTCGCCTTAAAATTTACTTGCGGTATCCGAATCAATCCGAGGTCCGAGCAACGTAGGGCCGATTGTCTCTTTCGTGGCAATATCCCCGTCGGTCACCAGCGAAATGCACACCGTTCCTCCTTCTGTTCACGTTATACCTACGTCAGACACCACGCTGAACTCTGAAGTCGCTTTCGACCGGCCTCATATGACGGCTTCCGCGTCTGAAATCAACTCGCCGACACGAACGACAACAAACAACGCATCCGACAAGCTCCGGCCCAGCTGGGACCAGCCGCTGCCTGGGCGCTGCCATCTTTCCTGTGACGTCACGTATTTGGTTTGGTCATGTGACGAGTGGTCACATTTGCGTACAATGGCAGCCGCCTTATGGGGGTCACTTTCGAGTGCAGACCGGAACCCCGGTTTATCGCTCTAAGCCCCTCTACCTCGTTGTCCCCGCTCTTCATCGGCGTGATCACGCTTGTGTACATGTTTAACCGAAGGTTGAGTGTCGCCATAGGGCTCGGCGATGTCACTGCTGGCAGTAAGGCGCGGTGGCTCGGGTCCTCAGAAGCTGCATTCCCCGACTGAGTGAGTTCCGGCTCCGGTAGCCCATCTCTCCCTGCCGGCGTCCGGCAGGGGCGCACTGGTTCTTCAGGAAGAATTCTCGTCCCCCGATGCACGCGTGAGACTTGAATCTGCAGCCCGTGTCCTGTAGGGACTCGAGGAGCAGGACCGGGGCTCGCTTGTGGTGGCACATCACGCCATGGAGGATGAGTCAAGTGCAGCGTAGAATCAAGGATATTGTGCATGTTCAGACACATCACGAGAACATCACACTTTTTCAGCGTAGTAAGTTCTTGTATCGGAGCTATGATCTTTACGAGCCTCAGCTATTACTTTTATCAACTACAGGCACAAAAATAAATGAACCGTGGTAATATCTCGTCCAAATCAAGCGTTTGTCTTTTGATATATGTAATGTATATACATAATATATTTTAAAAAATATATTTTGTTATCGGGCATCCAGGATGGCGTCAAACGGTGTCCACAGCGGCGAGGAATCGTTGGTCCCGGCGCAGCCATCACGGAAAAGGATCAGCCAATGACGGAAACAGAAGTATGTTTCGAAAGATGCCCGTGCGTCTACTTACCCTTATGGCACTCAGCGATGTACGGAAGGACCTTGACGAATGACGCGCATGAGCAAATACATATTTGGCCAAAATTGAAGTCAGCGATATATTACACTGGTCATATAACATTTATATGTTTCAGACGCTGAGTGTCCCATATCGCACAGTTCGTTTTCAGGCTAAAAATGTGTGTGTGTGTGTGTGTGTGTGTGTGTGTGTGTGTGTGTGTGTGTGTGTGTGTGTGTGTGTGTGTGTGTGTGTGTGTGTGTGTGTGTGTGCGTGTGCGTGTGCGTGCGTGTGTGTGTGTGTGTGCGTGTGTGTGTGCGTGTGTGCGTGCGTGTGTGTGTGTGTGTGTGAGAGAGAGAGACGAGAAGGAGGCAGTTTTTCCTCTCCCACGCAAAACAGCTTTCAGTTTCAGGATGCTCGAGGACGTAGCAACTGGTCCGAATGAGGCCATGGCCTGTGTACACATCTTACTGCCAATCACTATAAACAGGAATGTTATACGGCCTGCGAGTTCATCTTCTCGTTGCGCACGTCGCGAGCTTTCTTTACCCCTTCCCCAAAGACGCACGCGGATACGGTCGCACCCTGTATACAGAGGTTTGTGTACCTGTTCCACTCTTCCCCTTTGGCAGAGGTTATATTCATATTAAAACATTGATATGAAATGGAGCGCAGACGCAAATAATAAAAATATACCCCCAGAACGTGTTTCAGGAATCGTCAACAATTACAGCCTCGTTGCAATACATGATACATACTATACTGCGGATTTCTAAGTGACGTTACTGCAACCCTAACTTCAGTCTACATTCCCGCTCTATCGCCCCGCTCAATTCAAAAGAAAGGGTAAACATGTCGTAGAAGAGCGTCCTTGACCTCCGTGACCCAGGGTTTCTGGGAATGCTGTCCAAACCCCTGAATCAAAATCACGAGGTCCTTGGGTGTCGCAAACTGCTTGACCACCGAAACCCAGACACTGTTCTGTAGTCAAGCAACTGTGGGCAGCCCAGGTTGGTTCGGGAGTAAAGCCAGAAAAGAGTGTTGATAAACTCTGGCGCATCCGGAAGTCTTATACACCAACTCATGTTTACAAACAAACCGGAGCGCCCCTATCGAACGCCACCGGCGCCGCGCATGCGCGATGGAGTGTGGGCAAGAAGCTCGCCGTCGCCCATAAACAAACCATTGAAATGCGATGTTGTCGGCGTCGGTGTGAGTCCCCCTGCCCTTTTTCGCGTTCGAATTGTTGATTCTACGTCTCCCTGGTAATGTCTGACTACTTCAGCGGCCTCAGCGATATTACCGAGGCTCGTTACACCGCAAAACTTCGCGTGAATAATAGGGAGTTTTCGTAGATCGTTTTCGCCGTCCCGCAACGCTCTCCGCATGCCGCTACGATACCCGGAACTCTGCAGTCAAAGCTATGGGCGCACAGACGCAGCAGCAGCTTCTTCGTTGCGGAGGGCTTAGCGGAGGTGGAAACCCAGTTTACGAAAACTCCCCAATGTGACATGTGGCGATTCATTCCGCGTGGACGCCGCAGAACGGACGCTAAAGCGCCCGCAGATTTCAGTCGCGACGTCACTCGGGCTGCAAAAGCGTGAACCGCAGCTGAAATGGACGACGTCGATACTCGGAAATCGCAAACAGAATCGGACGGACCAAGTGAATCAGGCATAACAAGTCGGTGATGGCCACTGGTAACAATGATCAACATCTCCTTGCATCTACTGGTTACATCGAGCCTGCTTACCAACCTTAAAACTTAAGTCTTCTGAGGCCTGCACTTACTTCTTATCGCAAGTACCGGGCCAACATTTGGTCTACGGGCCGGTGTCGTCTAAAAGAGCAGACGACAAGCAGAAACGTTTGAAAGAGCAGACGACAGTTCGAACGATCAGGCGGCCGTTTGAACTTGAAGACGCACTAAACGTAGTCCGCAGGTGGTCCGTACAACTTGACGGTTTTCCGGCGTTCATGTTGGATCAAAACAAATAAATCTGATGACCACAAGTATCCCTGAATTCAACCCAAAGTGCTTCCCGCCCAAGCAATCGTGGTCCCACGGTGTCTGGTTTTCCCTTTTCACGGCACATATCCCGTTCTCGGACGAACCGAGCACATGAAAACTGACCTCCAAACCTTTCTCGACTTTTTTGGGACAGCCCCAGTCGTGGCGTTTTGACGAGAATGCAGGTTTTTGTCCGGTTCCTTTCAAAACAACGCACGAATACACGTCTTAATGCATGGGGACATCCTCCCACAGCCCCAGACCGGAAGTGCGCCCGACGCGCCACCACCGCGCCGTGACGTAACAGAGTTGCTTGGTACTTCGTATGAAGCAACCCAGGCCCAGGTAGCAGAGTGTGTCCTTTTGACGTTTGGACATTATCCAGTTCAATTCGTAGAACGAATAAAAGAGAACGCGATGCGGTAAATCCAATCACGACACGTCTATCATGCGAGCGCGCAAGTTCAAGTGGAGCACTGAATTTTCATACCCAAGTTTGTCCTGCATGCACACACGGATTCCAACAGACCACATTCCTTTTTTTCACATCAAGTCCGACCACTTGTCAACGCTACAATTCAATAGATCAGTCAAGCAGCGCCAAAAAGTGCATCGTCATGGCGATCGTCGTCTTTAAGCGTTTGCTATCAATCAGAAAAAAAAACGTAGGACCATATCCCGTTTCGGAGGCATGCGGTTTAGAGAAGCTCGTTTCTAGCGAACGCCGTTTTTCCGACCCTTTCGTTTACTGTGCACCATTGGTTCAGTTGGCAATAGCTGAACGCGCAAAGACGACAGAGGCCATGACGAAACATTGAAATCTGTGCTGAGGTTCAGAGCGCGTAAACGTCACGTCTCAAGATTTGTTGCCTTCCCCAGTTCCACGAGGAGACCTCTGACGGCTCTGCCTGACGGTAAAGACTCGGTTGATAAGCGGCAAGCCGAGGAGGACGACGGCGCGCGAGGGGGCAGGAGCGGTGGCCGGCGGCTCGGCGCGCGTGCCAGAGGGCACGAGAGTTCCTACAAGGGCACGGGCAAGACACCCGGACAACGGCTGCGACAGCAAGGCCTCACAGTCGACGGCACCCGAGAACAGTAAAATGTTTTGAACCTATCCTTGCGCGTGTGACTTCTTGGGGGGAGGGGCGGACCAGGCAGGGACCGATTGGGCAGCAGTTTAGTAGAGCGACCCACAAATGTCTTCAACAAATAGCCTGTCACGAGATGCACCTGAGACTGAAACAAAACCACAGTGCTTGTCATGAACAGGGTATGTAAAATAATGCCTTCTTCAGTGCTCGCCAAACTTTGCTACTTGCAACCCATCTAAAATATAAAATAACGCGTCGCGGCACCCCCCTCCCCCCCCCCTTCCCCTCTGCCTTTTCGCGATGCTACAAGCCCTTCAATTTCAGTCCATGAATAGTAATACACGAAATTGACGCTTCAATTTTATTTTCCAGTTAATATAGTCAGACTGAATCAGCTGGGCTGATTCAGACACTAATGTCAGTAGGAATGACCGTTCCTGATGGTTAAAGTGAGCTTGTTTGTTGAGAGCACTGTTCTTCAAAACAATGGAGGAGTTCGGGCACCGCATCTCTCGCTTCCGGCTCGATGTTGTGCTGCGACCTGTTCTTTTTCGTCATCGACGCCACCGAAGAGAAGACAAGTTCGCATTTATTCAAGTTTTAGAGCAGCTTCGCGACCTCCTGCTGAACCTTTCGGGGTCGCGACCCACAGTTTGGGAAACACTAAGGGGGAGGGGGGGGGGGAGCCCGACGTCGTGCGGCGAAGCCCCTATAGCGAAGATATGCTAGCCTAATTTAAGTGAAGGTTTGTTGTCGCCTTCCTCATTGGTAGGTCAAATGTTACTCAATGTTTTGCCCTCACAAGTTAGTTCACGTCACTTGAAATGGTTAAGGAAAGTATAAAAGAGATAAAAACAACGTTTTTCTTTGTTTTGTTAAACAATAAAGTACAACTTTTCCACCTTAAGGAATTCAGTTGGGTATCTGCGTGTATAAAAAAACTTTGAATAATGGCTAGGGATATCTTGTTTATACAGGGTGTTTAATTTTAATTCGAACGAAGTTATTAAACATCCGTAAAATGTACAGTAATGACGTTTGTAAAGGGTTAGTGTACGACCAGGGCGACATAAAAGAGGGCCTAATCCTCATGATAAGTCAGATAACTGACTAAACTCTCTTGGTTAACTTTTTTCCTTAGTTAAAATAAACATATGGTTCCATTTACAAATTCGCTGAGCGTCATCGTAAACCACTAGATCAGTCAAGCTTAGAATGACAGTCAAGTTTAGAATGACTTGAATTCGCACGTGGGAAGTGGGGGGTGTGCCAAAAATACCCCTCGGGCAGCCGTCGCAAGCCCCATCCATCGCGCGGCAAGCCTTTCAGATTCAGCTTTGCCATATAATAACACGAAAGCATTAACTGTCCCATGGAGCAGAGCCGCACTCTCAAGAAAAAAGGGTGTAAAAGGGTGTATCGTTACACCCTTTGTCCCATATAATACACCCCAAAACTTCAATTCGACGTACAGCGCCCTACAGTCGAACAGACGGCCCGAAATTTTACGAGGGGCTTGATAGCCGTGTGGTACAACTTATTAAAATAGCTAATGTACGTTTTACTGACTACAAAAAAAATAATAATCGGGGTTTTCTTGGCCCTACTGTAAAAACTCGGTGTTTTCTTTATGTGGTCTTTGATACGTACTTTAGCTATTTAAAAAGTTATATCGCACCGTTATCAAGCCCCTCGTAAAATTTGGGGCCGTCTGTTCGACTATAGGGCTCTGTACGTCGAAATGAAGTTTTGGGGTGTATTATATGGGACAAAAGAGTGTAACGATTCACCCTTTTACCCCTTTTTTCTTGAGAGTGCGGCGGCGTCTGTAAGCACGTAAAAAATGAGGCATGAAAACCCGTAACCACGAAAAACGGCACCTAAATTGGCTGCAACGCGTCATATCAGATGCTTTGTCACGGAAGCCGGCGCTGTCGCTCGAGGTAAAAGCGAACGCGAATCGGAAATTAAAAAAAAATACAGAAAGAAAAGCACGTTAAAGCAGATGCCTCGTCACGGAAGCCGCCGTGAAGCCGGCAAGGTTCGCCGCGCCTGCGGAGTGAGGGAGCTTTGATGTCACCGCCGCAGCGCCGTGTGCAATAGGAAGACACGTAGGCGCGCTGCTTGTAGAGTAAGAATGCGCTGCGAGCGTGTAGGCGAAATGCGCCATCGTTGTCAAGTATCGGAATACACGGCGGGATGGTCCGTGCGGCGCAGCGCCGCACCCCGCCGGCGCTGCGGCCGTTTCGCATGCTCCTGGCGCCGAGAATGCTTTCGCATTCACAACTCATAAGAAGTGCTTAGGCGTCCTTATACTTTTTTTTTTAAATCTTATCCTTGCTTTAATGTTAGTTTCTCTTTTCGCCGTTGTTGACGATTAAGGCATCCTGGGTTTTCGGTGAGTCTCACATCTAGTTATGTGAGAACCATGATGGGTCGTGTAGTATAAAGTGAATAAAATGGCGGGCATACAGATGGTAGAATTTGCAACATATTCAAAGCGTATACTTTTTTTAACTGGATTACCTCTGTTTTATAGCTCACTCTTTCTCTCTTTTCTAAGACTCTTAGCTGATCTTCTTTCTCATTCTCAGCAGCTACTCAACTTATCCAAAATCTTTCTCAATGTTCCACGTTCAAACTACGATTATTCAAGTTCTGTGATTACATTCCAAACTCAATCTATGTTATTAGCTCATTTTCATAATATATATCACTGTTACTCATCCCAAGTACATAATTTTTTTAAACTTTTTGTTCCATTTTTTTAGTTTCTAATTTTTTTCTAATCCTGGATTGCTAGGTCGCCTTTCTCGGAATCTAGAGATTCTGTCCCCAAGTTCGGTGATCCAATTCGCGTCACCATCTTAGATCACAAAGACAAAACCATAAGCAATTCAGAGGGCAAACACGCGTGCGCCACCAAAGTAAAGAAAAAAGGTCACGCTTGGCATATGTGTCAAATTTTCAAAAGCATTTGCGCACGATACTTGAATGTAAAATATGAATGCGCTCCCGTTGCGCACAATTGCTTTTAATTCTGTTTTCAAAACTTCAAAAATGAAACTGCAGTCTACCGAAGAGCGTAACATCTAATTAAAAGTTGTTTCAGTTTTTTTTTTTGCTTACTTGTTATTTATTGCACGTCTTCCTAACAATAGTGACAAAACTTTTAAATGAAACTGCTGTTTTCTTCAGAGAGTATATAACTTGATTAAAATTTGTTTTAGCTTCTCTTGCTTACTTGTTTCTTTATTGAAAGTCTTCCAACCAACATTTTGAAAACTTTCAAGTGAAATTAGTTTTCTGCCCAAGAAAGTAGCACTCAATAAACACTTTTGTTGGCGTGTCGCTTGCTCTTAGCTAGGATTATTGCAAGCTGTAAGAATATTGATTAGCTACGTAAGATTCGTAAATAGTTTCTTTAGTAATGAGAGGCTCTTCGTTGCCCAGACATGTGATAATTTAAGGTTGAAATTCTCGGAATACGTCAATGTTCGTCCTCAGAATTCAGCATGCAGCTGCCAATTACTCTGATTACCAGGTGATTTAGCTTATATATCCTGAGTTGCTCGGTCACCTTTCTCAGGATCTAATGCCCCAGTTTCTTAAGTTCGGTAATCCAATTCGCGTCGCCATCTTAGGTCACAGCAGACAAAACCATAAACAATTCACAGAGGCAAACATGCGTGCGCCACCTGAGTGGAAGAAATCGCGTGTTGCCTTGGCATATATGCCAACTATTCAAAAAGCATGTGCGCACGATACCCGAATATAAAATATGAATGCGCTCCCGTAGCACACAATTGCTTTTAATTGCTCGTCTTCCTAACAACCGTTTTAAAATTTCAAAATGAAACTTCAGTCTACCGTAGAAAGTAACACTCAATTTAAAGTTATTTTGGGGTTTCTTACTTGTTCTTTATTGCACATCTTCCTAACTCTAAGAGTGTCAAAGCTTTTAAATGAAACTGCTGTTTGGTTCAGAGAGTATATCACTTAATTAAAGCTTCTTTTGGCTTCTCTTGCTTCTTTTTTTAGTGAAAGTCTTCCTACCAGCATTTTCAAAACTTTCAAGTGAAATTAGCTTTCTGTTCAAGAGAGTAATACTTAAATAAAACCTTTGTTTGGTGTCTTGCTTGCTTTAGCTATGACTTGTCCAAGCTGCAATAATATTGATTAGCTCCTTAAGATTCTGGAAGGTTTCTTTAGTAATGAGAGGCCCTTCGTTGCCCAGACAAGTGGTAATTTAAGGTTGAAATTCTCGGAATAAGTCAATGTTCGTCTTCCGAATTCGCCATGCAGCTGCCAATGGCTGTGATTACAGGTGATTTAGCTTATATGTTGACGGCCTTCTGTCCTTAAGAATTATTAATTAACACTTTTTTTTTCAAGACTGGGCAGACGATTTGCGTTAACCAAATCGCAATTACCTTCATAGTGTTGGTGAAAAAATAGCGAAAATGCTCTCCTTTTTATATCCCGAGTTCATCGCTGTCGCAAGGGCAAGATATTGGGAAGTGGGCTTGTTTTATGCTTGTGTAGAAATAAATTAATTTGCAGCAACTGAATTATTAAAAGATAACTATCTTTCTCTCTGGGCCGTTTTTAATTAATTACTTCTTACTAAAATAAAATGAATTTGCTATTTAATGACTTCTTAGCTTTATATCATGACAAAACTTGAATTACAATGTCAAATACGTTTAAAAAATGTTTCCACACGGGCACTTTCTTTTTTTTTTTGTTAAAGTCACTGAAGAACGCGATGAAAAAAAAGTAAGGTGTCGGCCTCCATCACTCTTCTGCCAGCATATGGGGCCTGGCTTTGGTGGCGCAAGGACTGCCTGAGCATTTGTCCTGTACGCATAAATGACAAAAATATCAAATCCGTAGCACACGGCAGAATCCAGTAGACACCCCATTTAAGGGACGAGTTTTTCAGCATCGAAATAGGGAGAAAAACGTAAAATTTAGTATATGTTGACTTAACCATTTGCCTAATAATACACGTATAGCATGCTCAACAGAATTTAAGGTAGGGTGTCTACTTAACTCTTCCAGCCCCAGCATGCAGAATACAGATGGGTTAGTGTGAAAACACGATCGCCACTTCCTATCAAGGCTTGACACCGATTATGTTACGTGACTGGCTCCTAGCCATTTCCTGTGACGCACTCCCGTAACGGGAGAGCATGTCACGAGTGCTGCGTCATCGTTAGACTACAGCTCGCGTCCTCACTGAATGAACGCCAGACCCATCAGAGCTCTGACGGAGCACTCGTGTTTAATTAGAGAGCCTGTATTGCAGAGAGTTTCCGACTGCTACATCCGGGTTACGAGGTTTATGGGCCGCATTTCGAACACGAGTTCCGCGGAGCTGGCAAAAACTCTGATCGTCTGCAAACGCCTCCGCCATCCCGCCTTCTTTCCTACTCGCCACGTGAAAACGCAGCGCATGCGCACTTGGGACCAATCTCCGCAGGAGGCGTCCGCCATTACATCGGGAAAGCTCCCCATGGTTTAAGATGGACCCTCTCTTCGCTATTTGATCGGCTCTCTATGTTTAATCTGAGCCCCCGTGCTGGCCTCTGGCGGGTGACGTTGAAAATCTAGCACTATGGCCTTATTTTTGAGCGAGGACACTTGCACATCCGGTGGGAGAGTGTGCACAAGGCGGGAGAGTGTGCAGAAGGGGAAGGAAAATAAACAAGCAAGTGAACAAAACGCGCCCAACAATATTTTAAAAAGTAAGAGTAAGAAGATGACCGCATCTCCACGTGGTGAATGATGTTGACTGGGGCGAAGCTCTGGTGGTGCTGATGATACTGATTTTGTTCGTTTTCATCCATGTCAGAAAGAGAATGTGTTGTATGGAACGTTGTTATATACGCATTTGAGCATTTGGCCGCAGCACCCTCTCGTCTATAAACGTTGAGCCAATGCATGCAAAGTTTGACGCGATTATATACGCATTTGACCGCAGGGCCCTCTCCTGTACAGACGTTGAACGGCTACATGCAACGTTTCATCCATGACATCCCCAGCTCTTGAGTTACCACCACATCTCAGAGCCCCCTACTCGTCCAGCAGTCGTGGCCGAGTGGTTAAGGCGATGGACTAGAAATCCGTTGTGGTCTCCCCGCACAGGTTCGAACCCGGTCGACTGTGCAAACATTTTTTTTTCTTTTTTTCTTTTTTTCTTTTTTGAGCACGGACGCCGGACGGACGGACGGACGGACACCGCCTGCAGTCCAGCCCAGATTGCTGTCGGAACTCCGGATCACCGCCACCACGATGAAGCTGTCCATCGCCACCGTCGCTGTCGTCGCCATCCTGCTCCTGGTCAGCGCGTCGCAGACCGATGCGACCAAGGAGCACATCTTCCTCCCGTTCCACTGGGCCGGCAACATCGTCAAGGACGCTGCCCAGTACATGATCGCCTTCAAGCTGTCCATCGCCACCAAACTCCTGGCCATGATCACCGGTAACCGGTCCTTCCCTACTGAAAAAAATTATATGAATCTCTATAACAACTGATATGAAATATTTAAAAAAATGATATGCGACTATGAAACTGATATGAAATATCCAAAAGCTGATATATGCGACATATAAGAACTGATATGCAACATATTCCAACTGATATGAACGTGTCCAATAAGCATATCAGAAATAAATTCATTTAATTATTTTTCAGAATACGACGTGCCGCGCGGGAAAACAAACACGTGGCTTAGAACCGCAGTGGAGCGGCTTGATTTACTGGATCTCAAATAATACGGCATGAGCGTTTACTTTTCATTAAGAGATTCATCCACTGAGCTACTTAAAATACTCTCAGAGGTATGGCATTACTGAAAAAAATCTAACATGCTGAGAATATTATTTATTGCTTAGGTGGTCACCGAAAAACTCCGTACTGACAAAACGACCTGTATAAAAGGCGGAAACGCAGAGTTCCGAAGTAGTTATTGGGTGTCCTGTTGTATTCATGTTTGTTCTGCCGTGTATGTGTATGCGCTCAATATATATGTTCAGCAATGTATCTACATGGTGGCTGAGTAAATGTGTCTGCGCTCAGTATATATGTTCAGCAATGTATCCACATGGTACGCGTAATGTATCTACATGGTGGCTGAGTAAATAAAAATATTTTTGTAGCACATGAATTGGGCGGTACCTAGCGCCACCTAGCCTAGTGTAACTGATATGCGGCATATGAAACTGATATGAAATAATAAGTTCTGATATGAAAAAGTGTCCAATAAACATATTAGAAATAAATTCATATAATCTTTTTCAGTAGGGTTCCGGGCATCCATCGAGTACGACTCCCGCCTCGAGGAGTACCAGGAGGTCCCCGCTGCCTCCGGACTCTTGTACCAACCGGCCCCCACCGTCGCTCCCAGGCCCAATCCGGTGCAGGTTGAGAAGGATTTCAAGGTGGACTGGTTCCCGAACTTTAAGCTCCGCCCCTAAAAAAGCTTCCAGAAATAGAGTATGTCCAATCCCTGAGCATCACGTGTGAATCGTCCACCGAGCTTCCAGTCCTCGTTTGCACAACGTCGGGCATCTCTGTTTCTTTCATGAACCCAAGGGCTTATGGAGTAAAAGGTAGCAACGGCGCGTCTTCCTCCCTTCTACTGACGCGCCCCCAAGCGGACACGAGAAGAAGGAAGGAACGACTCGCGACGCTTTGTTTCACAAACGGAGCATACACAGTTGCTCCATCTGCTGGAACGAAACAAGGGTGGCAACGCGAATTAATAAATCGTGAAACACCATCTACAACGATATGAGCTAATACATTTTTTTAATGCTCTCAAGCCAGCGTCACTGAAATCGGGAAGATCTCAAAGGAAAATACTACTTTTCGAAACAGACGGATAATTGTAACAAGCTACTTTTTGTGCGCTAGAAATTCTAATTATTTAGCTATTTCTAAAGAAAAATAGTTGTAGCTAAATGACATTTCTCAAGTAATCTATTAAAGTGTCACCTGTTTCGTCTTATTCATCCGCAGAACCGTTCCCGCCAATCCAGCGATTTGTTTCCCAAAGCTAAAGCGTGCTATCGAAGCTCCCGTAGAAGTTCTTGGCCAGAACACTACCCTGTTCAAGAGGCACGTGGTTGTCATTTAAAACAATAAAGGGTTTCTTTTTTACGGAAATATCGGGAACGTAAAGAAAAGTATGGCGACCAATTGTTGGGTAATATTAATTGTCATGTCTTAATTACGCGGTACAAGGAACATAAAGCAAATGCGGATGTTCAAAAATTATGAAAATTTCAATTTCCATGGAAACATATGCCATTCATGTCGTTGTAGATGGTGGTCCACGATCAAGTAGATTTCTTGTGGCTGCAACGTTAAGAATAAAAACTCAAAGCGTATATTTCGGGACTAAGAAATGCTTAAAATAGTTATTCTCTTTTTTCTTGATCCAGTGAACAGATTTTGTCAACAAGGCTCTAACGGAGTGTATTTGGTATTTGAAAAGGAAATAAACTTTGAGCCTAAGGATTCGTTTTCTTTCAGACTTATAGAAATAATCGAAATACAATATTCCTTTCATGTGTACTTCTCGAATACAAAGAGTTTTTTCACAACATTGATGGAAAGGACATATTTTCCTTTCCATCAATTAAATCTACAATCCCACTATAGGATATGCAATTTCGCTCCCATGTTCATCCAAAGAAGTTCCAAACGTCTTCAAGGTGGTTGATTATTGGAAACTTTGTTTTCGGGATGGAGGCCAGTGCTTGGATTAGCAGCTCTGGACTGCACTAAAGTGAACCGAAAGATTTGCCGTTTTTTTTTTTTTGCAGCCTTATTTACATCGGAGCTCGTAGTTTGTTCTATCTCACTGACTCCTCACTCCTCAGATTTGAGAATGTAACGATGACTGTCTCGTAATTATTGCTTATTTTGGGTCTCATTACGTCTTTTGTTTACTTTTTACATTTCTATGTAGACCATTCCTGAAATCGGCCCTTGACCCATGTTTGCAGTGTACTGGTGCATTTGGCATATTCATTTATGGGTGCCTCAACGCTCCTCTCTCAAGAACAGTGCCACCCTTTGCAGTATACTTGATGTCGACAGCGTGAGATCACAAGACAAATAGAAAAGAATAGCGGGATTTAAAATCGCAACAAAGCACTGGTCAAAGCTAAAAGCTTGAGCGAGGGTATACTCTTCATTTCCACAAGCTGGAGAGCAAACAGAATTAAAAAGAAATATTATGCCACATATCGTTTGATGTTGCCATCCTAGGACGAATACATTCACTCTAAGGTAATCTTAGCATTTTTTTTAGCTTGCTAAAGTGACTTATTTTTGTGTGCTAGGCCGTGCTGTTTGCAGGGTTGGAAAGTACCGCGTTAACTAAACTTTCTTGACAACGCAGTCTGCGGACTATAGTGTCTATACCTGTTTTCACCTCAAGAACCATAGGAAAAAAAGTCCGGCTTCTCGCGGATGATTACTAATTTTCACCTTTAGGTGGAGATTTAAGATAGATTTATTAGCATTTTGGAGTGGATACACGCTATCTTATCAAGGAGTACACGTTTCAAACGCCAAATGCATCGCCTGTGCCTCCGACGACCAAATCTGGCGAGAACTATTTCGCGTGGCGTATGAACAATGCGCAAAACTTACTGTTTTCTTGAGGTGAAAACGGGTATAGTCACGGAAAAATGATTTACCAATTGCTCCCTTCAAGTCATGTAACCAGAGTCCTCTGCATCAAAAACGTCTTATTCCGCTAAAAATACCTTGAAATGTCTGCATATTTTCTTGATTTAGGGTACTCCAAATTAAAGAGCTTGCGACCGTTTTATAAAATGTACTCGAGTCCAGGATGACACATACGGCTCTTTTGGCAATATGGCCGAGAAGACTAGCTTGTAAATATAAAGAAATAGTACTGGACTGACTTACAGTGCCAGGTGTCACTACAATATTCTAACCTTTCCTACAGTTCCTGTGGCCAAACGCCATACGCACGAACCCGGGTGAGGTGGTCGTGGTTAACCGAACCCTCACGGGCCTGCAGCATAAGGCCTGTCTTTGCTGCAAGGAAACCACTCTAAGCCTTCTGACTGGCCGTCCCTGCACCCTTTATCCTCGGGGTACAGCTACTAGATAAAGTAGCTTTAGATTTATTAGATTGTTCCTCGGCAAAGTAAGCCACATGCTTTATGACTTGCGTCGTTGCTTCTGTCTTCCACCCGCCTCCGGGTGGATTTGAAAAGCGGAAACATTCCGAAGGAAAAGAAAACATTTGAGCAAACTGGGGCGCAAGTTGAAGCTCTTTGTACTCTTTTATGGCCTCCACCTGGAATGTTCAAATTTTCGTTCGTACTTCTTTACAACGGGATTTGTAGAGCTATCTCTGCCGACGTTGTTACCAAGTTAGAGGGCGCACACAAGACAGGGAATGATTATTGGAATGAGAATGAGCATTCAATGGTGTGCAAGCCTAGCCATCACAACACCTGTGCGTATCTATATATGTCATTTCTTTCTGCCGGTCACGAATGCCAGGCAGAGAGACTGTTAGTGCAGTGGGAAGCTAAACGGTTAATAGAGGCCAATTTGTGCCCAAAACAAAAATACAAAAAGGTTGCCTAGCAGGCGTCGAAGGTCGGCGGAGTAGCACGATCGAGCGCAAGAGTGAGACTGCCAACGGACCGCCACGCAGAGCACCTTTTGCACCCGCGTGGGTTTCTGGAAGATTCTGCGTAGAACGTTCGGCGCGTAGAACATTCGTACCTCGATCAGACGACAAGGTTCTCTAACTTACAAGAACGCTAAATTGAAAGAATAAATAAAAGGAGCGTCCGATTCTACGAATCGAACCTGGGGTCTCCGCACGAAAGCCAAGCACAGTAACCATTCGGCCACCCACGCGCTCGCTCGGCGGCGCGCGTGGCAATATATCGTAGAGGGTCATTTCTAATTGGGAAACCTTGTGAATATGAACAGTTCTCCTTTGAAAATCAGAATAAGAAGAGAAAACGTTAAAAAAAGTAAAGGAAATTAAGATAAATTAAAAAAATGAAAGCCGTTTACAACTCCCTGTACCGCCGAATTAGAGCGCAGCTCTTGAGGAGGAGGGGAAGGAACGGGGGGGGGGGTTCACGTGGCCTGGGGGTCACGTGACCTCAAGGGGGGGGGGCGGAGAAAATTTTCCGCTAAATTTAGCAGGAAAAATTTTCGCTAGGTTTAGCAGGAAAATTATTCTGCTAAATTTAGCGGGAAAATTTTCCGCTAGATTTAGCGGGGAAATTTTCTGCTAAATTTAGCGGGGAAATTTACCCATCATGCACGGCGCGGTTACGCCGACGGCGACGCCGCTCAAGCCGGAAACGGGCGCCTAAGAGCTGCGCTCTAAAAGGAAAGCTACTTATACCAGCTAGGTTAGATTACTGTGGACAACGGGAATTCAAAGTATGTGAGCCTAAGGTCATTGGAGTTGTACCACTCACGGCCGGTCGTCCTTGACTTTCTCTGCCATCGTCGGGAAGGATGGGGCCAGGGTGTAAGATAGACAGGTGGGGAAACGGCCCATAGAAGCCTACCGCAGCGCCGTGACCGGATTGTGTACTCGTCTGCTTGCGGGTACCCCCGATTTGCGACAGATGGCGCTGCGGCGAGAGGAAAAAATCGGAATCGGATTTGCATGGAACTTTATAAGAAAGTGCGCAAAATAAACCGAGAGCACGACAATCCTCAATTGAAAATCCACGAGAAACCATCTCCGTCAGTTTAGCCGGTCGCCACCGGTCGCCCAACCAGAGTGAAAGTTCGCGGTGCTCCACATAGATGGCGCCACAGAAAAAGAGAAAACCGAGGGGGACACAACCCGGTCGCTCATTCTGGCTCCCCAGCTGTCTATCTTAAGGGGCACGACAACCCAAAGAGAGAATAAACTTTATTCAAATCAGTCCAGCAGTTTTCCTTTAAGGCGAGATGGGGGAGAAGGGAATAACCCCTGTCCCGTCCCACCCTCCGGCGGTGATGATGGAGGTGGTGGTGCCTCGAGTGACGGCTCGGAAGTCCTTGGACCCGAGCGGCATCTTCGGCTTGCTGGACGGCCCAAAGCTGGTCGGCCAGGTCGTCGCTGGTGAGCGCCTCCTCCCAGCGGCGGCGACGGCGCCGGAGGCGATCCGCGGCGGCGGCCGCAGCCGCGGCGGCGGTCGCTCCGGCCCCGGGCGGCGGCGGCGACGGCGACGATTGAGCTCGAATTTTCCCCTGACTAACGTCCTCCGCAACGTGAGCAGTGGCAGTGGTAGTCTGTTTTCCGGCGCATTCCCAAAGCATGTGTCGCAGCGTAGCTCGGTCTCCGCACGTTTTACACGCGTCCGTCAGGGTATGAGGCTCGGGTAACAGTGGTGTAGGTCGCCGGGCTGAGTAGTGTGCGTTTGCAGTGTATTTTTTTTATTGTCTTAAACGACGCAAGTTGTATTCGCAAACACGCAAAAAAAACCGCATCGCGAAAAAAAATTTCCCCGCGCGCGCCTTTTTATTTTTGGCGTTTAAATCTCCCGCCGCTACCTCCTTGCTTCTTTTGATCGATGACGTCAAAAATCAGGAAATTTAGAAGCTTTGTAGGCGACATTTCTATAACATTTAATAACGGCATCGTAAAACATGTTTTTTAACGCAATTGCGAACGCACTACGGCCCCTCTTTTTGAAATACCAAAAATCAGAGTTCGGTGAGATGTCCCTTCCTAGATTTGTGTCCTCTCTCTCGGCGGCGCTCGAGCAGATCGGCGAGTCGGCGAAGAAACCGGTTTTTTCCCGCGCCGGCTCCCTTCTATCCCGCCAGCTCGCCTCCTCCTCGCATCGGGTCAGCGGAGGTCCGAGAGAAAGTCGAGTCGCAGGAGACCGCAAAATTTGACTCACTGCACTGGCGGGGATCGCGCGGGAACTTCAAATTCGGCATTTGAAAATTGTTTTTTTTTAATTCACAAATATTGAATTCTCAAGTTTCGAATTTTGAGGGTAATGTCCCGGCACCGTTTTCAATCGTTTCGGATAATAAAAAAAAATATGATTTTGATGTGTCAGTGCCCCTTTAAGGCCCGTTCCACACTCTTGCGACCGAGTTCGACCGAGAGAGACCAAACCGGTTTTCAAGCCTCTTGAGATCTCTTGGGACCAGCTCCGCTGTAGCGCATCCGGTTCTAAGAGATCGCAGGAAGCTTAAAAACCGGTTTGGTCTCTCTCGGTCGAACTCAGTTGCAAGATGTGAACGGACCCTGGATGGGGCTCTACCGTCGACGACGACCCCTCTATCTTCCAGGGTCGATGACCGCGTTTTGGGCTTCCTGAAGGTCGTCTTCACAGCATCTGCCCAGCCAGCTCTTCGATTCCTTCTCCTTTTTCTTCCGGGGCATCGTCGGCGTATTTCCCGCATGACAAACTCCGTCCTCTCTACTACTTTACGGAATTCCTCCTCCTCCTCCTTTTTGTTTTGTGTTTCTTCTTTTCTCTTTAACCGGGGCCGCACACAGCATTGATGGTGGCTTAAATTCATAACAAAACCCCATCTTTTTCACAATAGGATTAGACTTCTGTGCGGGGCACGTAACGCATACACACATTTATGCACTGTCTACTGTATGTGTTTATTTCAACATAGG
>JAZHYW010024576.1:0-21676 GCA_037355805.1 Ixodes ricinus | reverse complement strand
AATACAGTTTGATTGTTATTGCATTAAAGTGCACATGCGTGTACATTTTTAGTGTTTAGTAGCCACGCGTCGTGTATATTTTCAGAGCTAATTCACGGAGCGCGTAGAACACTGCATCGTTTACGGAAATCGTACAAATTCAACGCGTAAATATTAACAGGAAAGAAAAGTTTCGCTTTAATATACGAATGCTTTAATGTTGGAGCAAGAACCATATAACATGTTTAGTTTGCTGGGCCCGTTTGCTCGAAGCCGGCTAAATCTAACCGCGGGTAAAAGTTAACCGCATTTCCCTGAGGGGGGGAATATTAGGTCAAGTGACCGGCAGAGCAGGGGCGGCGGGGAAACATGGCGGTGCCCCGGTGATTGAGCGCCGCTCGCTTTGGAACTGATATGTCGTTGTAGCTGCAATATCGGGCTCGTTAGTCAGCAATGAATGGTGCAGGTGGCTTTCGCTTTGTCTTATCTCAATTAAATCGCAAAGCATGAGCACTGACCTCGCCACATTTTTAGATTGTCTTTCGATTCTGGCCATTCCTAAGCCTAAATGAACGCGATAATTGTCGGCTTGGCAACGTCTTTGGAAAGTGGATTGCCTTGACTCATTCGGCCGGGTCTTGACTGCACACAAGCGCAGACAGCGTCTCAATAGAATCTTTTGCTGAATTCTCCAAGCACCGAGGTGCAAGCTACGAGTGTAGCTACACGGGCTGCTCGTGCTGGCGTCTGCAGTAGTAAAAGTTCTAAAGCAAAAAGCCTAAAACAAATTGTGCCTTCGACGCGCGTTCGTCAAAGCCTTATTATGATTATTTACTTCGAATAGTTCATACGGGAAGGCCAGCGTGCGTGGACCATATAATTACAGTTCGACCGTTCTACTCGATGCTTGGGTAATTTACTAATAGGTATATTTTCAATAAATTCGAATTACAGATTTTTTTCAATTTATGATGGTGTTATATACACTTCATACATGCTGGCCAATCATGCTGCCGGTTTACCGCCTGCCTTTCACTGCTCACTTAATTCTTCCTTATCGTTTCTAGGACTGAGCTTCGTCGTCCTGTTTCGAACTTAGAAGGAAATTTCAACTATGTTTGTCTTCAAATTCAGACAGCCGAGTATTTAGAAATTTTCCAAACAAGGGTGAATTTAGTTTTACCTTACCAATATCTGTACCACGAGCAACAAAAAATGTCTGCTGAAATGTATGCCGAGCTGCGTCGCGAAAACCCGATAGCGTGCGTTTTTGAATCTCCCCTTTCGGGAACGTTTTCCACGGGAGCCACTTATATTCGCTACAACCAGTTGGTGACACCAGCTACCACTCCAGAATAAAACACAAAGCTATCGCTCATCCAGCTCTCGTCAAACATGGCCAGGTACTTGTAGGAACCTAGTAGGGGAGGACGGTTAACTTTTAACCTCGGTGAAAGTTAACCGGCTTCGAGCAAACAGGCCCTGATGCTATTTTTCTTTCCGGGTGAATGAAATTATGCGTGCTAATCATGCGATTTGTGACTGGTCTATAACTTAAAAAAAATAATTTATGGCCGACATTACCTCTGTCAATCAAGGTTATATGTTGAAACGTTAATCTAACACGAGCATGAATTACTAAAACTTTAAGAGGAAATTGGAGACATAATAAAGCACTGATTGGCTGCCTCTTCGATTAAGGCCTTCTGCAGAGTTTTCCCGAGGTGTGCTGAGTGCATAGCGTTCTTACAAATATTCAACTTACTGACGTGACGCCATGGAGGTGGTGGTTCTGTCGGCACTGAGCATTCGCAAGCCCATCATCTCTTTCGTATATGGTTTATGTGCTCGCGCTGTGCCAGCAACTTGTGTGGGAACACGCGCGTTTGTTTTTAGGCAGCTTCTGGAGCTCTTTTGACAGGGCCAAAGAGGAGTTCAATGAAAAACACTTTACCAGGTTTTGAGAATATATAGAGCGGCCGGTGTTGTGTGAGAGTGTCACGTCACCTGCGGTCAGGGTGTCACATCTCATCAGAAGAAGCTTTTTTGCACGTGACGTAGAGTGACCTTGTCAAATCATATTGTCGCCTGACTTTACATGAACACGTGCTAGGCTGATATAGCTCCTTTCAGATGACATCACAGTGCCACGATATAATCCGACGACATAGAGCCACTACAATTGAAAACGAGCGTGTTGGTTAATGGATATAAACTTGAAAGTATAAAACAGCGAGGACGAGGACGGAGCCACTATTTTCAGGTGCAAAAGCAGTACACACGGGCCTTAAAAATTATATCCATTTCCTGCAAGCACTGCAGTGAAAAAGACAAAACTATTCTAGCGACGGTTTCACGTGTGGTACTTGCAGCTCGCTGCTATATTTCTTGCACGCAAAACATTTTAAAGTTTAGTTTTATGATTTTTTTTATTAAACTGAGCAGGTTTATGATTGAAACGGAATGTCTGATATTAATAATTTTAAAAAGTAATATATACTGAAGTAGCAGATGATAATGAGGCGCTTGTGAATGAATGATTCGAATCCTGATGTTCGTAAGAACAGCAACAGTCACGGTGTTGCTCTTAGGCTGAAATAAAAATGTCAGATTCTACCACCTGATACTGTACTCACTTCGCTACAGATTGATCATGACGGCCCCTGGGTGACTACTTAAAGACAACTAAAGCTATGAGTGCATCGGGTGAGGCAATGCCAAGGACTATATCAAACCTCATCCGATTAATAGGACAATTACCATTCTATCTGGGAAAGTAGGCGTGGATCTTATACCAAATATAAACTCAAGCTTCCATTGACACTCCCAGAACGCAGACAATGCCGCAAAAATAAACTTTTTGATTGCCTCTCCGGGGTTTAACAGATTAAAACTGCTGCTTGGTCTTGTTAAGCGGTGGCAGCTCAGTGAAGTTAAGTATGCTGAACTGACCAAATTACAGGACACTAAGTTGTCGTCAAACTGCTTCTGGAAATTGAACGAGCAAAATGCTTTTCAACACGCCACGATAAGTGTGAAACTCAAATCGAATTTCTATCACGACTACGGTCTGTCATTTGGACTTGCCTGAATGATAACCAAACTGATGCGCGCGAATGTTTGCTGCAAACAGCTTTCATTATTTGACTTCGAAATCAGCGCTCAAGACCACGCCTCGTCGAAGAAAAAGTCATACCGATCGATACTGCTCTCACATTGTCAGAATGTTTCCTTGGAGCAGAAGAGTCCCATCAGGTGTGAAAAATAGATAAATAATCACTCGCATATAGCCAGATGAGAGATGTGCAGATTTATAATGGAAAGTTTTCACAATGCGTGAGCACCATTCATTTTTAAGACAAGTGATAATTAGAGTTTGAAGACTGCAGAATGTATAGAAAAAATACCATATTGTTTAGATGTGCTGAAACAATGCCTAGACCGACAAGCTCCAACCAGCAATGAAAGCACGATACATGTAATTACAAGGGTGATGTTCATTTTCACCCGGAATGGTGGGTTTCTGGCATGTCAGAGGGAAGGCAGACGAGTCGAACTTAAAGTATAGATTGGTTCACAAGTCACCTTACTGAATATTCACCATTGTCATTGCGTTGAAAACTAGACTTGCGTGAAACTCATTACTAAATGAAGAGTTTCAGCAGTGAGCTTATTAAGAATAAACGTCCTACGGGACTTAGGTGGAATCGAAAGGAAACAGGTACAGTTTATATGTCATTTTTACCACAACAAGGCGAGTCAACGTGCTGGGAAGAATCTGAGTAGGAGGTCTGAAAAAGCATCTCGAAAAGTGGTTTGTCGCTGTGGGGAACACACAATGATGCCTCAATACACTGTTATACACAGTAATTTTCAGGAACAAGCTTGGACTGAGCACAAAGACCATGCCCGACTCTATTTAAAGAAATTTGATCCAGAAGTTTATACGTTCCCGACATCTACACTCTGCACTATGCGAAGCGGCAGAGTCTGAATTTAAGACGCTAGTTACAAACAGAATAAAGACTCCAGTGAAGACAACGCACTGGGCCTGATTTTTAAAAGAAAGGGGATCCGTGAGAATATGCGGAAATATCAACTTGAGTGTCAATCATCAGCGTATGACAGAATTTCTTGAACTTTGATTTGTCGGAGGTATATCATCAGATGGGGCTTAACAAATACACAAATAGGTTTTTCGTTACCAACACGCGTAAAAGATTAATCAAGCTGAACGGCAGGCCTTCTGACATGTCATCAGTGCATGCCGTTTCAAAGTGAGCCAGAAAAAAGTCACAACTGCTCTGAAAAGTGCGGCATGCTACGTACATGACATACTGAATCGTCACCAAAAAAATAAAACGAATGAAGAGCGCATCGAGAGCTTCAAACTCGTGTTTATACGATTCAAGGACAAGGGTTCTAAACTAAAGAAATTGACATTGAAATTTCTGTACCAAAACGTATAATATTTCGGCCACATTTTGTTAGCTGGAGTCAATACGCCCTTCGATCAAAGAAGTTGGAGCAATACGCATTTTCCACGAGAGCGCAGCCATCTTGATTGTCGCCACTTCTGGTAGGCCTTAAAACATCGTTTTGATATTTCCACGCCACCGGAAGATGTTCATAAAAAATGCGAGGTTGTCGCAAATTTTAAATTTGCCTCGCTTATAACAACCATACCTTCCGGGTCGAAACATCTTTTGTTTTTCATGCCGCGTATCATATATTAAAATAAGGTGGCTAAGTGCCAAACGAAATGAAACACCTCGCTACTAAACATGCGACGCCATCTAATGTGTATGTCCTAGAAGCGTGTTTGAGCATGGCTAAATATTATACAAAGTATTAGCCTGGGTTCACAAATCTTTGCGCACCTCTGAGAAATCTGCTTGAGGAAGACATTCCCGGGTAATGAAGATTTCCTTGCGTGAAATCTTTCGATGATATCAGAGCTCGCTTCACATTCATGAAGACACTTGTTCATTTCAAATGAAGCGAACTTATCTACTTGGAAACTGAAACGTTATCGCTTGGCTTTAAGGCAACCACCTTTCGGAAGATAAAATTGAAACAAAAATGTCCAATGGCGCATGCGCCGAAAACACTAAATTATACAGAGAAATGATATATTCAGACTTAAAGAGGAGCTCTAGCCATGTTATTCGGCGGAATTATATATCACAAATATGTACGAGTAGGAATGTTTGCCTTTTATACAGGTCACACGCCCTTGAAAGTGATTTGCTTCCTGGGAAGGAAATCGCAGTAACTGCTGTAAACAGGCTTCAACAATCGCCCTTGGTTCTGCAAGGGTACTCGTTCGATATAAAGTAAATGCCAGACAATTTGTCATGACTACGTTAAGAACCTGGTGCAGTTTGATAAGAAATTTTATGATGGCGATAGCGATACTGCTTTAGCGAATATTCCAATAGAGAATCCTATCTGTATAAGAATATGTTCAAGTGCACCTATATAACACTTGAATACTATCAAAACCGATAGGTTGCACATATTTGTTCATTATAAACATGTTAGTGTATGGCCCAATAAAAGCCTATTTGCGTATTGGTTCTATAGAGGCCTATTGGTGTATTGATTTATTTGAATATCCCAATACACCAGTAAGCCTTTATTGGAACATGTCTCCAACTGGTCCGCTGATCATGTCTTCATTACGGTTTGCTGCGATTTCCGTTCGATGACGTAACATTTCTGGCGTGCTGTACCCTGCCACGGTCTTGGTCGTGGCGCAGTGGGGGGGGAAGCAGAACTCTTTTCTGGTGGCGATCGCTATCAGCTTGACAGCCACGGAAGCATTAGTGGGCGGGTGTTGGGACGCTGTGTTGGAAGTGACACTTTGCTCTTCGTCTCCTTTGGCGAGGCGCCAAAGACAAACCTCCAGATTCGCAACATCCGACAACATGACATGCCAGCCCCTGCGACATACATCGTAACCACTTTTAATGCACAAGTAGTATAGAGTGCCAGAGACACCAGTCAAATAAGCAATCAAGGCACGCATTACACTTGTTTATTATGACCACTTGGAACTAAAAATTATGGTCCCCGAAAGTGCATGAACAGGTAAAGAGGTATCACCAGAGAATAGGTTTTGCAAACATAAGGATTATGGGAGGCCAAACGTAGAAGGCAGGTGAGCTGCAAATGCTTAGTTTAACTTCAATGCTTTCAAAAACGCCTGGGGTTCAGATAACAGTTTGGCAGTTTGAAGATGATTCAGCGACATAAAATGTATAAACCAATGTGTTCTGGTATATCCACTCGAAAAGGCTATGTACACAACTCTACAAAAATTTGCGTAGCGTTAACAGCAGTACAATAAACATTATGCAATCTGAACATTTTATTTAAATTTGAAAGTAGTTAGTATATGCAATGGTTGAAGATGACTGAAAATATTTTCAAAAAATTAGCACGTAATTAACGTCCACTACACTGAAAAAGAAAACAAGGAGAATACATTTGCTCTGGATACTTTTGATAACAACAAGTGTCAAATGGTCTAAAAGGAACACCTGTACACTTGCTGCATAAATTTTACTGAAACTTTACACTCCTAAATAAAGGTCGCACTTTGAATGAAAATTAAAGAGTCTGCAACTGGTGTAGCATTTAAGTAGTTTGGAAATTTATACTGCTAAATAAATCAAGCGATTTTAAAAAGAGAATGAACAATGCAAGAATTTTTCGTCATAAAATAAAGAAGAACATATGAAAATAATATTTAAGACAGTATAGAGTAAATTTTTAGCAACTTATTTTTTGAATGCAAGATGTCAAGCCTACATGAGTATTGCTGCGTGCATGATCGATAAGATATGCTGCTCTGTTCATCTAGAATGTTCGCGTACACTCTTCCTCCGAGCATAACAAATGAGCAGTACAAAATTACCTTGTGTAGTAAGCCTCGCACTAGCTCTTTCCCCGAACATTCTAAGTCGAATATTCGAGATGACGAGCTTAGTAGATAAGGAGCCGAGCGCCGTTGCTGATTCATTCACTGTTCTTTTCTCGCGGCAGCCAGTCACGCCGGCGTACCGTTTCTTGCTGCTGCCGTCGTCAACGCCCATGGCTTCTTTCTCGACAGGTGCTTTTGTCTTTTGCATGTCCTCCACAAGTTGGCCTTCATTAAATTTTTAGTTATTTCGTTTTTCGTCTGCCCCATTATCTGTCATTTGGAGAAAAAATGAAAGTTACACACCGAAGCCAAGCAAATTCTAAATTAAAGTGCTTGCAAGAGATGAGACCCTTGCACATATTTAGTCCAGTCCTTGTGCCTTTTTTGTTAGAGGCCGACGAAAAAGGACGACATAAAATATGGCTCCAATCCTCGCTGTGAGGCTGGTTGGACGGAGAAGTTGTGGTATCACCTGCAACGATTGCCCACTGCCCTAGATACCTTTTTTATGGCAAAAGCCACAGTGTGGTGCTTCAGTCTATGCCATTCCAGACAACTTACGGTTTGTGAAGATAATGAACAAAAGACAACCTGAACGTCACGCGTTCAAGTGTAGTTCAAACATTTAACGATCAATTCTCCAGTTAAATATAAAAAGAACGGAGTGCGAGGTCTGTTAAAATGTTTCGAGTACTCTTGTAAACCAACTTGCTTCTTCCGAGGTAAAATATGGTCCATTCAAAAGCCTTCTTGAAAAATTCAACCTAGGAATTATGCTTAATAGCACAGGTTACAGAAACAAAATCAAAAGTCTTGCAAAGACACTGCAACCGGAAGTCGCTTGGGACGCAAGCGGAGGTTCATGTTTAGAAACAGCAAAATGGTTTATATCAATGATCAACGAAAGAAACGTAAATGCACTGTATCTAAACTATTGTGCATATATATATATAACTTCGCACGCTGCCGCTGCTGCGGCAGCTTATGCAACCTCAATTTGTACCGCTAAACGTATGAGGGGATTGCTGCCTGCTGCTCATTGAGTGCGAGGATAGTGACGTCGCTCGACACTTTGTAGTTTCCTGTTGGGGGCAGCTTAAGCAACCGAAATCTTTATCGTGAAACGTTCGCGATTAGCGACACGTGCTTATCATCAATCAAATGGTTTTGAAACCTGTTTTGCGTTTTTTTTTATTTCAAACAAGAATCAACACCACAAAATAACAAATAAGGCGGGCACGAACGGTGATGAGGCGCTCGCGATGGTTTCCTGTTGATGGGCAGAAACAAATACCTACGTGTCATTTACAGCTTTGCTGTAAAACATCAAGACAAATTAAAGCGCTGTTGCGATCTTGTAGCAATGAAGGAAAAGAAAACAAACATGTAAATACAGAACAAGGCATCCCTCCAACTGACTGCCTATACATTTATGAACGACCTGCAACAAAGGCAACAGTAAGAGTAGTGGCATGAGTGAAGAAAGTGGACAGTACAGTAAGCAAGGAAAAGGAATTAGGACAGTCGAAAAGGAAGCGACCAAGAAGGCGGAAAAAAACTGAGCGTAGAGACTTAACTCTAGACGTCCCAGTTGGACTGTAACCGGGGACGGAAATATGGTATTCGTGGTCAATATTACTCAAAGAGGAGGTCTAATATTCCACAAAGATTGACTCGCGAAAAAAGGTATGGAGACAACTGAAGCGTTCACCAGGTGTAATTTTCCGAGCAACTTCGAATTCTCCTCTCTCTGCTTGTTCTACATCGAAGTCGAATATATATATGTCCACAACTACAACCCACCTAATTGGTCTAGAGTTAAATCTTTATGATCAGTTTCTTGTCTTCTAGGTTACCTTCTTTATACATTCTTCTGCGCTTCAGCTTTACTCAGCTACCTCATTTTCCTGTCCCTAAAACTTTATAAATGTTCACGCTGCCAGAGTGAAATGTATCTTGCCCTTTCCTGCTTCTTTCTGCTGCTGTTCGTTTAGACTTCATAACTATAAACAACACATGCTTGGTACTGTGATATTTAAAAATGGCTCGTTTGCTGGTTTAATATTATGATTTGTAGATTTAAAAAAAGTAAATGTCTGACAGTTTTTGTGATAAATAGCATCCAGTTCGTTTTTGACGAACAAGTGGTTCGTCATCTGGAAGTTTCTTTTTTTCCTTGAGGTGTGCGTTGCTGCAGCAGGTAGGGGTTGAAAAACCATACAAAAATTGAATGCAGTCCTATAATACGAATGATTTAACTACACACACCCTTATGTGAAAATATCATTACGACTGTCGAAGAACTGGGTTCTTTAAGCAAGGTATGTTTTGGTATGCATCTAAGAATGCTGGGAGGAGGAGGATGAACAAACTTTACTATGCCTGCATATGGATCTCTGGGTGGTTCCCTTGGTCCAGGGCCCCAACGCTGTCGGCTGTCAGCCTCCCCACCCGACCAACTTTAGTTGGTCGGCAGCGGACGAGCTGATCAGCGCGGCTTCCCAGTTCTCGGGATTGGGATCAGGGTGGGAGGGGGATGTTAGGGTGAGCTGTGCAAAACAACGCGGTGTGTGATAAGGATGCATATTGCCCGCAGTGTGAAAATTCGGCTTTGTAGCTAGTATGGGAGAATTAGTGCGAGAGGGCTAGGTTGCGGAACGCTCCTGTCTGGAGATGGCGCCAAGCGACCGCGTCCTCTCTGTTGAAATTTTTGTGTGGCGGGGGGTATTCACGCCTCTGGCCATGGTGGTAGGCTATGATTTCGGAGTACCTGTCTGGCGCCAGAATAAAGTATGAATCTATTCCTAGTCTCGAGGCGGCGGCAGGAGCGGGCCGGAGGGAGCATGCTTGGGCTTCGGTGTAAGCGCACCAATTGCCTTTCACGTTGTCGTGTCCTGGGATCAATGTGAGTTCCACACTGGGAAAGCCTTGTCGGTCTTTCTGGGTGAGGACTTTGAGTGCCTTCAGCGAGACACCGCCTGCTAGGAAGAGACGCAGTGCTGCTTGTGATTCGCTCATGATAGTGACATGATCTTCTCGGAGCCAAATGACCATGGCGATGGCGAATTCCTCTGCAATCGCCGTATTAGAAGTAGGCAGCAACGCTGTGATTCGGGTGCACCCAGTTCCATTCACGACGCATATTGCCGCTGCATTCCTTGATAGGCATATCTAGCCGTGTCTGTGTACAGGACATCAGCCCGTTTGCGATACGCCTTTTAATAGAATCTTGCCCGAGCCTTGCGGCGTTCCGCGTGGAGGGTCGGGTCTATGTTGCGGGGGATTGTGTGCACCTTGATTTGGCTCCAGATGTGTCTCAGGAGGGGTGCCGTGGTGTCTTCTCTGTCCCATTGGAAGGGAATCTTGAGCGACTGGAGGACCTTTCTGCCCGCAGGAGTTTGGGTGAGTTGGTTCCGTTGAGTGGCAAGGTGGCTGTCTACCAATTTTCTAAAAGTGTTGTGGACGTCGAGCTTGAGTAGCTTCTTTGTGGAGGTGTACGGGGGAGTCCAATGGCCGTCTTGTTCGCTTTGCGTATGAGGACATCTAGCTTGTCCTCGTCTCCCTTGGTGATATTCAGTTAGGGTGTGGCGTAAATGATACGTGACACCACCAGGGCGCTAACCAGTTTGATTGTGTCATCTTCCCTGAGGCCGTACCGTCGGCTGGCATCCCGGTGCATGATGAGTAGAATCTGGGTGACTTGGTTTTGGAGGAGTGTGAAGGTATTGGTCGGCTTTCCGTCCACCTGGAGGTGGAGTCCCAGGATTCTGGCAAACGGCACCACGGGGATTTGGGAGCCGTCGTTAAGGAAGACTTGTTTGTATCTCGTGTCTGGGCTCCGACTTGCGGCGGGACCTTGGGGTCTTGCCGATTAGGATCAATTCCGATTTGGCTGCCGCGATGTGCAGGTGACCCTGGCGTAGGCACCGTTGAACATCGTCGACTACCACCTGAAGCGCGTCCTGCTTCTCTGCGTCAGACCCGGACACGATCCAGATTGTGAGATCGTCCGCGTACAGAGAGTGTTTAATGTGCGAGATGCTCTCCAGAATTTGAAGCAGCCCACTCATTGCCAGGTTGAACAAGGTTGGCGAAAGCACCGCTAATTGTGGCGTGCCCCTAATGGTGGTGTTGATGACATGATGAGAAACAGCGAAAAGGGACAGGACACAAAGTCCTGTCCCTTTTGCGCCGTCGTTCAACCATCATGTCGTTCAACCAACCAGCTCAGCAAGGTATCCTGTTACAGTGTTGATGACGTCCGTGCGGAGGTCACCTGCACCAATGGTGGCTGTCCTGTTTCGTAGAAAGTCCCGCAGGTAGTTGTACATTCTGGAATCGCAATTGGTGACTGTCAGGTTTCGGAGGATTAGCTGGTGGCCCACATTATCAAAAGCTCCCATGACGTCCAGGGAGAGCACTGCTACGGTCGTCGTCCGTGGGTGGGGCCGAGGATGTCCTCTTTTAGCTGCAGCTTGGCGTCCTGGGTTGACAAGTGCTCTCTAAAACCAAACTTGGTGTGCGAGAACACGCCCGTTTCCTCCATGTGCGGCTGCAGCTGTTTGAGGACGACCCGTTCCATCAGCTATCCCACGCAGGACGTGAGGTCGATTGGTCGCAGGTTGTCAAGGCAGAGCTCTTTCTCAGGTTTGGGGATGAGGATAATTTTCGTGTGTTTCCACTCTCTGGGGAGCTCGCCGTTCTCCCATACCTGGTTGATATGTTCCAAGAGGGTCTGAACCGAGCCCACGTCTAGGTTATGGAGCAGAGTCTTTTGAACGCGGTCCTCGTCAGGTGTTGTATTGCTGCCCAGGTCTTGGAGCGCGCTCCATACCTCTTTGGAGTTCAATGGGACGTCGAGTTCGGGGTTCGGCTCACATTCGTAGTCATGATCCTCCTCGTCCGAGGACGAGCCAATGTACCGTAGTTTGAGCTGTTCGAGGAGGTCCTGGTTGGTGCCGGGGAAGACACGCACAATTGTTTGGAGGCTCTGGCTGGTATTGCGTTTAGTTTTGCTAGGGTCCAGGAGGTGTCGCCAGAACTGCCACGCGTCCTTGGTCCCCAGTTTTTCCTGGAGATCGGTGCACTTCTTGTTCTGTTGGAACGCTCCAGTTGGGATGTGTACTCAAGCACTTCCACTCGTGATTGCCGCGATTCGTTTCTTGAGCTTGTGGTTTAGTTCTGGCGCTTCGAGCGCTTCAGCAGATCATGCCTCGTCTCCCACAAGGGAAGCAGGTGCCTGTCCACGTCGGGGGTCTCTGTTGTCAGGTTGATAGTTTCCGTATAGGTGTTCTTGTCGCACACCGGCCGCTCGGACCAGCTGGCAAGGTAAGCATCATCGTGCTCTTGCTCGCTGTGTGTGGTCGTGCGTGCTGCGCGAAACCTGTCCCAGTCTGTCAGGGCTTGTTTCCGGAAGAACGCTGGCAAACCTTTAGAAAGCTCTTAGGTTTCAGTATGTTCATGCAATCAACTAGGTACTTGTGCAAAAAAAAGAGGAAATCAAGTATTTTCTATTAAGAAATCATAAAGCAACTATTAAAATTAATATTTTTGTTTAATTAAGACACATTAAAAAACCAAAACTAAGCCAATTTGGACTCTAATTCGGAGTATCTCTGGCTGTCTATAATTTACAAAACTTAATTTTCTGGAATCGGCCATATTATGCAAGAAAAAAAAACATTGCAAAGGCGGCCCTTGTACACTGCTTAAAGCAAATGGTATAAGCACAAATTTCTGTTAATGTCAGTTTCGCTTCATACGGATTTGCCTCATTTAGAAACAATAGCTTCGTTAATAATTAAACGCTTGATAATCAGTTCTTTTTTTAATAAGTAAAAGGTAGATATTATAGACACACGTAGATAACTTCTTGATCGCCCACCCTACGAGGCCTTTCTGGCCAGGGCTACAGCAGCCTTCGTCCCAAACCTTCAGCGATGAGGAATACGAATCAACCGAAAAGACACCCAGACCAGACCACAGCGAACCATCAAGTTCTTGGGGTCACTTCTAGAGGGAACATACGAGATGGTGGGACACACCCAGGCAAGACAAAAACGCGCTTGCCATCCTAGAACAACTCCGAGAAGCCCTGCCCGAAAGGCGGTGCAGCGTTACGGACGCCACCTGGTCTTCTACTTCTCTCTGTAACACGGTCATTATCACGTCCTCACTCCCTTGTTCCGCCTCGTCTCCCAAAAGCAACCCCTTCCTCCCGGCTACCTCCAAGTCCTCCCAGAATGGTGGACAAGTCTACCCCATAAAGTTCCACGGCGCATTGAGTCTCCAGCGGAAACAGTCGCTGCAGATGCCTGCAGCAAGGGACTCGGAGTGGCCACCATATTTGGGTACGTCACGAACCTAACGCAGCCGAGCCGCGACATCTACAACAGGGAAGCAAGTGCGCTTTGTGCTGCCGCACTTTTCGCTTCGCCCAAGAGCATCCTAATCTCCGACAACGAGGCCCTCGTGGCGGCAGTGACCCTTGGCCACGGTAGAAGACTTCCCGGGCGAATTGCTGTTACCATTTTTAAGGTGTTTTCTTTTTTTTAATAAAGCAATTTGGACCCGCCGGGTTCCAACCCATGCAAAAGGCTCACGGTTCAAACGCAATCAATACTCTAATTGACCAATGAGGGAGCGCCGGTAGAGGGAGCCACTCTCGCCGCCCTTATAAGGCGCAGAGAGAGAAGAAGAACACAGCTGGTGCCAGACGAGACCAGGGTATCAAATATTTAAGAAAACTAGAAGGTATGAGTGCATGACATGTAAAGAACAGCCATCGGAAGAAAGCTGCCTTTGTCGGTCACGAGGGAAATATTATGGTTTACATAGTGACGGAACATCACAGGGGTCACCAAGTGCACTCAAATCAAAGCAAGCAAAATAATTTACAAATAAGATTGGACCTAAATGTACCTCCCTACCCCAAAGGCCAACTTTTATTCATTTTATTCTGCTTCAGGTAAAAAAAATATTTCCGTTATTTATGTTTTACAATCAGTCACCATGTAAGATTATACAACTATTTCCTCGGTTTTTCGCGAAACTACACAAAGCACCGGATACCATCATGTTCGCTGAGGAAGCATTTGCTGGAATTCAAAACAATGACGCGGAAATGAAGAATTCGGATCCTTGTGCTTGCAAAAATAACAATCACAAAAACGTAAAATAAAAGGTACCGATTTTTCCACATGGGACTGTATGGCCTCCCGTATATTATATAACACATTTATCTTCAATATTCGACTAATCTTAAAGGGTTTTCATCTCTATTATGTTCCCTAGCCGTGTCGTTTTGCTCAACGAAACGGATTAACAGAGCATATACGGAAAAAAGTGACGAACCAATTGGTATCATAAAAGAACACCCCTCTTATAATGAAAATACTATGAATGATTAAATACTTTTGTTTGAAAAAAGTGGTCGTCTATCTGCTTAATAAATAAATAAATAAATAAATAAATAAATATATATATATATATATATATATATATATATATATATATATATATATATATATATATATTCGGCACCAATGTTATGTACCGACCTATCTCATAAACCTATTGCAGGCATAATGTAAAACAATTTGAGGTCATCCTGACGAATGCCGAATACACGTTGAAAGTATTTTTCGTTTTGTTTGATCTCACGCGAGGTGAGAGATGAACATTTCTTGAGGGCTGTTTAACGGAACTATTCTCTATATAAATATACGCTTTCTTCCTTATATCATTGAATTCCATGGAACGCTAAAAGTTTGGTACTCTGATCCTAGCTGCTTATCAATACATTTCGAGTTATGCACATATGAACCTGGACTGAGTCTGTCGTATCCGGATTATCTCCCTCCCTTTTTATTCGTTCAGTTGATTTCAAGATTTGTGGTCTTTTGAAATTAAAATGGTAAACTGTTTATCTAACACAAATCTGGCACTTGGGTAAAGGAGGACAATGATTGAAGGAAACATTATCGATGTGTACATTATATTTTGCAAACAAACCGAGCTCATATATGTTAATACAAACAATTAAATTTACTATAATTTTGTCACCAAGCTTTTACAAATTATAATAGTGATGCAAATATTAAATGCCCAATTTTTTCATTTAACAAGCAATATTTTTATTAGTTTTCTAGAATGTTTAATTCTTCGAGACTCGCTGTTGTATCCTAGCGCAACATAAAAAACCTAACTAGAGTAAATAATAATTCAAAAACGATAGATACTGGTTATTAGTGAGCGCACATAAATACAAGAAAAGATTTTCAAAAGTGTTAATTGAAATTATACGCGTTCCGACAGTGCGGTATTCGCTTGGTTTCTCTCTCACAAAATACAAGGGCTTGCACGTTTACTGGCTCCATAATTGTATAAATCAGTTGTCCTACGTACGCTTTGTTCTCACTAAAAAAATAATTTAATTCTAGTGGATTGTGCAACTCATGACTTGATAAGACTTGAGAGGATTTAGGCATTCAACTTGCTGTTTATATTTTTTAACGATAATATCCCTGACGATGTTACGGAAGTTATGGACATTTGTATAGGGTGGGACTGTGTAAATTACGTCTGGCAGGAAGGTATGATTTTTTTGCTTGATAGTATGGTGGCGCAAAGATGTCAAGGTGCAGCTTCGACAAATGTTTTATAGTCGCTGATTTCTCTGAAGTTTTGTTCATCACTTTAATAGACATACCTGAGCTGATAATCCAAATCACACGTCACTATATTTTTTTTCTGAAGCTCTTCAACTTTACGTTTGATCCGAAAGCTTAAGAAGGTCTACATACTAAATCTCGTGTAGCTTGGGAGGATGTACAAGGTGAAGTGCGTCCTTCTGAAGCTAGAAGCAGCATCACAGACAGCCCGATAAAGACTGTATTTTGAGTCATCATAAAACAAATCTGTAGGCACATTTTTTTTCCAATTAAGCGTGTTTTTTAAGTTTATTATTCATAGGACAACAGCCATTTTTGGGGTTGCTCGGTTTCAATAGATTTTTACAAATTCGTTAAGTTTTGGGTTTTATTGATAGTTACCAAAAACACAAAACCATAATAAAAAAGGAGACGGCCCGTTTACTAAAATTAAGCTACTGACAACTTCCTATAACACGACCTTGTCTGCCCGATTTCATAAAAATTATTTTCGTAATACAATATCATATATAATTGCTGGAAGCAAGCTAATTTTGCTGAAAACTAATGATAATACTTTTTAAATACAATACATTGTGCAACTCAACAAATTGGTATCCTTAAGTGTCAGGGTGGTAACATTAGTTGTTCTATAAGCAGTAGCTCGCGAAAAGTATGCCACCAGCTTCGAGGGTGATCGCAGTCACTACGTGTCAACAAGGGTCGGTTTCGTGTGATCTACTTGTTGCTTTCTATCCCTCCGGATTTAATGTCAATGAACTTTCGCCTTGTATTTTATCACTCGAGTTCCTTTGTCGTGATTTACGGCGCAGCCAACAAGAGTAGCCTGCAATGTAAACGAAAATTTTCTTGTGGTTGACGTACAACGAAATCAGATATTATTCATATTTCAAGGGTCAGTGCAATTCTAATTTTCCAACTTCACTTCGGAAGAATAATATTGAGTTTTATCGTTTGCGATAACAAGAATATATAAGAACTACGAAAAACAGTGTTGCTTGGATAATCTAGTCGTAAAGTAAACATATGAAGAAATTTGTGTTTTTGGTACCTTACAAGCCTTACTCATCTCTTCTGTTACATGGACACTGATGTGATACAGGGAAAATAGGTGTATCTGACTAACCCCTGTGTTCACGGCGTCTTGCCCGAAACTTACGAATGTCGACATTTAAAGTTTGCGTTCGTGCAGAGCTGAACACTGCACTCAGTCAGTATATCGATTTGTGAGTCTTGGAATGTGATTATTTTATTGTTGGACCTCAGCTGTGATGTCGGGCTCAATCCTGGACCCGATAAAGCTATGAATCAGCTGCTTGAGGTTCAAAGGTTTATTGCTTTAAATCTATAAGGCACCAGAATAAGTAATGATGACTTTGGTAAACAACCTAAATCAATCGAAACTTTGGTTATGAACGTATAGCGACTGTCTAGTCAACAGCGGTAACCCTGGAATCAAGTTACAGCAGCAATATACACGCCTCTGTGGGACCTGCAGCAAAGCTCCTGAGAGCTACAGGCGAAAGTAGCGCTTTTAAAAAAACTAGGAAAGGCGTGAAAAACCTTATAATCTACGGTGTTCTGGAAAATGCAAGAAAACCTCAAGCCTCGTTAATGACGCACGTTGTTTACAATGAATTTAAGCAGAAACTAGGGATCAGCGTTGATGGCATGCAGTAAATAAAATATTGGGAAGCCCGATGCCCGACAAAAACCAGTTTTCTTTTTTTCAGTTTAATAACTCGGATGAAAAAAACGCAATCTCTTGCAATGCAGACAAGCTAAAAGAAACCAGAATTTATGTTGCCGATGACTTTTCTGTTAATGTTAGAATCATTTCAAGGAAACTTTGGCAGAATAGCCGGGTAAAATGTATAAAACGGTGAAAGGTACGTTCTCTTGTTTGACAAGTTAAAACGTGCTAGGGGTTCTTATGTTATGTCTAAGACGACTTGAAGGCGGGAGCCCAAGCTCCGATGCAAAAAAGGCAGACACTTAATTTCCTTCATTCACTTTGATTTCTCTTCATTGGCTTTGTTATATTTCTTAATTGCATTGCCTCTAACTTGTATGAGTGGTAATGTAATCGTGATAGTGAACATCTTGGACGACGCACTTTTGGCCAGCTTGCATTGGCTCACTCAGATCATGGCGTCGTCTGTGGTCCCGGTGATAGCAAGCGTCCAAAAACGGCGTGGTTTCCGACCTTGCACATTTGGCGCTTTTTCAATGATTCCAGTGATAGCGAACCTCTGAAGATACCGCATTCTATCGAGAGGTACTTTTCGCGTATTTCAGGATTTTTCGTGTCGCCAACGTTTTCTCAAGGCCGACTGAACGATGATCATAAGGCCTCCGCCTTAGTAAACGACACTACGTGTGCCTGGGATGACAGCCTAAACGATAAAGTAACGTTTGCTTCAGAAAGAAAATCCCGAGGTATGCAGTCGTGACCAGTATGACGTGAGGCGTTAGTAGATCTACGAATATTTAACATTAACCTTAATACCAGAGGTAGTCTAAAAATGAGAGCATTTGCAACATATTATAATTGGCATTACCCCGAAATCATGGTTGTTACCGACACGAGGCTGCATCAACTAGTGTTGGACGATGAAATAGTTCCTCCAGGTTTTACAATATTAAAGAAAAATTTGCCGCAGCAGGGGTAGTGGTATCGCTAGAATTGTTTTGAGTGACCATCTTTATGGTTACTGGCATTGCTATTATTGCAAATAATCATATATTATGCTTCACCAATCTCAACTTTCAAGAAACAAACACAATCGGCATATAAAAACTACAAATATAACAAAATTGTTTAAAAAAATATTTTCCACCGCAAAATACGCGGGTGGAATTAATCGCATAAAAGTGCTGCGTCTTGTTAATATGGAAAAAGTTATTTTCTTCATTGAGCGTGTTTCTAGATATTTTGATATATTGCTGTGATGCGTATGGAAATGAACAGATGTGGCTTTTGAACCAGGGCACTTTTGATTTAAATATTTCTTCAGTCGCCTGTAAGAGTCCCGACAAGGATTGAAAGTATAATAATAATAAATATAATAAAAGGTCACGGCTGGTGGTTAAGTTGAAAGAGAAAACGCTAGTGCAGACACTTGTCCATTTACTCAACAAACCTGGTTCACGAAGGGAACACTTTCAGCAGAGAGGGTATGGCTTTGTTTACTATGTGTAAATAGAGCCAAGAAATGCTAGAAGAGATACAAAAAATTTTGATCATTTCGTCATGCTTAAAAAAAAACTGTACGACAATTTCAGTTTTCTGTTTACATAACTTGGGGAGTTGGTGTCACGATCTTTCCGAAGAAAAAAAAACGATTTCGCCTGAGTGTCCTAATTTTTATTTTACAAATTGACATTCATTTAGTTTTTCGGCACCTCTCGGCTCTATAACAATGTTCTATAACATATACTGTATATAGATAATATATATGTTTTTATATACAACACACCATTTTATTGCGAATTGGCCGGTAGACGCTTCTAGCTTCGCTTAAGTTATAGCGTTCATTTCTGACGGATCGATAAGATGTCATCGTTCTGCGTGTCCTCACTGTATTCCTGCCCTCCACAGCAGATTCTCAAACCCTCTCACTCCATCACGTAGCTATGACCTAAAAAGTACACAAACATGCAACCCTAAACAAGTGCGTCAATTAATAGCTTCCCTGGCCCATCTCGGCCACTGCAGATAACGCAGATTGTGTCTTGCTCTTCTTATTCAGTTCTTCTAGTAGTGCGCGTGTCCGTCATAAAAATGCGAGAACAAACATTTCGAAATTTATTTAAAAAAGAAGGTATTGGTGAAGGGATGGAAGCCAACAGAAATAGTGCGACATAAAAGAGTGAATTGAATGCATTTAATACAAATCTTGATTTTCCGTGGTCAAAATATTTTATACGTGAGATGGTTTTGCTCGTTATATTCCTTTGCCTCCATTTAAGTGGTCTTCTCCAGGCATAATGCATAGAATTGTTGGTCATGTATAAAAATAAGGCAGAAAACAATATGATGAGATGTGTTAACCTGAATCAGAATGCTGTAATTAGTCCCATTGATGCATTTATGACGTGATATGACGTGACTTATACGTGACACGACACACAGCTCTTGGTGTGCGGCGTATGTTGTTCTCGCCGGTCAGTTTGGTGTCTTCGTGTTTTTCCGCTGGGTTTTATTCTATGGAGAAAATCTTTCGTGGACGTGGACGGACATGGAGGAGATACATTAACCACAGAAGCTTCGTATGCCCATTTAGCCGGATGCACTGGCACGGGGGACAGAAAAAACTTGAAGCTCAATGACCTGTCAATGGTGGAGCTAGTTAAAGATTCTGAAGGACCTCATGCGTGACGCATGAGCACCTGCTAGTCGTGTGTGGAGGCAGCTGTCACCGCTCGAAACAACAAAAGCCAAGTGGCAACTGTATGTGCACGACGAAAGTGACACATATTTGAAATGCATAGCTGACCAGAAATTTTGGACAGGAACATATCGATCTGTAAACGATAGTCGCAGAGTGCGAAGTAACCGAAGTTGAAGGTGTGAATCAGCTTGTGCTGCATAATGTGCGCTACAATTTTCGCCGACTAATCGAAATTTTTGAGCCATTTTCTTTATATATTTATTTAAAACACTGCCAATTACCATTGAGATTTCTGCACGTATAGGGGAAATAATAAGCATATAATAGAAGCAACTTTCAATAGAACGGAAAGTCAAATATCCAATCGCTATTAAACCAAGCTAAATTCAGTGTCCACGCTTCATTTTGCGTTTAAATTGATGTTAGATGTCCTGAAGGAACGTAACTTAAGTTATACACAATTCAGAGTAAGTAAGACAGATACATCTTCACATTGTAGACAGTGGGGTCGGCCTTCCCAACAGAGAAGTAATTTGTGATTGACATAGATCAGAAACCAACTAGCTCAGCTCAAGCCTCTTACATAAATATAACCTGTGCGAAGACCAGATATTACGACCTGGAAACGATTCTTGAGTGAGGCACTGTCACACATTCCAAGAGTGAGATTGGTGTTGTGCAGCTTACTGTCAGGTTATTTGCACCATTCTGCCTGCTATCTATAAAAAAGTTACGCCCTCACCTCTGGTTGGATGTATATAAAACAAAAGGTGTTATACATAAAGTTGCTGATTTGAACTTGTTTATTTTAGCCGTTTACATTCCCGGTACTGTAGGCCGCTCTGTTCTTGTCTTTGGTAACCTTGCCCACCCTATGCATCGAAATATTTTGACTAATAGTTTTTTTTTCTTCTCAAATGTCTTAATTTCGAACATCCGTAATTCACAGATCTGCTTGTTTGCATAATTTCGGGACATTCCATGCGGTTCACTTCACTACCTAGTTTCTGCAAATTACAATGCCGTGGAGACCATTGCGTCGCAAAAAATTTCGCGCATATTGTCAACTTGATATTTTCTGACGGCTTCGAAGTTTTGTTGTCTTGAAAATAAAAAGTGAAGAAGCTTTTCAACTATAGTTGAATAAATTCCCGTTGAACTGGAAATGTATTATCAAGTAGTACCTTTTTGAAAATGATTTTTTACCGGAGTTTTATTTCCAGGAAAAATATTTTACTTGACTATGGATCTCTTTCCTTGCGAGCAGTGTCGGAATTCACCGAAAGTCACTGGAATTTTTCCCGGAATTTTATTTCCAGTAAAAAGTCAATTTAGTTGCATTATGGGGCTCTTTTCACCCCTGGTAAAGCTGGAAATTTCCGAAAGTTACCGGATTTGCCTTGATTAACCAAAAATTAACGGGAGCCACTGGATTTGCAGCAATTGACTGGAACTTACCGTTTTTTGTTGTTTTTTCGGACGTAAACAGAATGCACTTAGGAAACAACCTGCGAACCGTTGATTGTGCATGTAAACAAGATGCTGGACGATTCGATAACAATTAAAACCATCAGTTCATATAGATTTGAAAGTTTCATGCCTTTATTGCACAGGGTCGATACCAGTGAAACAATTTGCACAGCTGTACACGAAAGCAATCAAACCAAAAAGAAACAAACGAGTGCTTTGTGGCGAAAATATCT
>JAZHYW010024574.1:0-13537 GCA_037355805.1 Ixodes ricinus | reverse complement strand
TTTGTATAATTCGCGTAATGTGCCTGTGTTCCAAGATATCTGCCCCCGAATTTTTTACCTAATCCGACTTCTTATCCACTCAATTCGGCAAACCCACGAAAGTGGCCACTATAGCCGAACTTTGCTACATTAGCCGGATAAAAGTGCAAAATTCGTGGACGAATATCGCGGTACACAAGGTGGTTACGCGAATTCTACAAAATGGAACAGTCTTGGCATATGACTGCCTCAAAGTTCGTAATATAAACATATATCCTAATTAAAGTAATTAAAAAGTTAATTAACAAATTTTAGTTAATTAGTCTGATAATAGTGATGGTTATATTCCCATGTAATGTCCGCCGAGCCATATAAACACGCAGTGAAAACCGCATTCATAAAACTTTTCCCCCTTTATTTAAGAATTTGGTGCAGTTAAAAAAAACACCCTGTAGATGCTTATATACCTTTCTCGCCCATCGTGTATCCGCGATTGTGTCCAGCCTTTTTTCGAAGTTCCACTTCCTGGTCACCTCTCTAACCTAGAACAATGCCCAGCCTATGTCTCCATGCACTCCTTCATTTGGTGTATTCCCATGCGCTCCCGGTGCCAGTCTTCCCACTCTCCTCTGTCGGATCTCTAAACTCGAGTGGATTTTAGATTTCATGCATAATACCGGATTCCCAAAAGACACTCGGGCACCATGACTGCTTTTCATATTCCCCTAACAACTTCATATTTATTGCCGTGCTCCCGTTTAGCAGTTGGGCAGGCGCGTTGTTCTCAGGCGCCGCCACTTATTCCTGCCGCGCCGTGGCTTCATTTTGTTTTTAATTTCTAGAGCCTCGTGCCAAAGACGTAGCGGTGGCGACGTAGCCACCGCTACGTCTCCATCATCAGACCCATCCCAGCCACATCGGTACCGTTCGGAAGTTCTGACGTCGGACCGGCGCTCGCCCATCTGCTAAGACCAGAAGAAAGACCACCCCAAGACATCCTAAGACGTCCCCTATTATTTATTTTTTTGAAGGGGGAGATGTGGTGGCAACCTGGGGATCCAAAGTGTTGGACCAGGTGGCCCGCTTGCCGAATCGTCCATAGTCGTTTTCACCGGCAGTTAACCAGGTGCAGTTGGCCACGCGAGCGACTTTCTGCCGCCGATCAAAAGCCGTCGCAGGGTATGCGCGAGGGCTTCTTAAATTTTGGCGTGTGGCGATAAGATCCAGTAAATGACTACATATTGTTGAACCAACGCGTTGTGTCATCCAATTCCTACAAGGGGGGGAGGGGGAAGAGTTTGATGTCTGTTTTCGGTGCGGTCGGCTCTCGTTGTCTTTCCTCCGGGGAGTTTCGCGCGACAGTTTCGAGCACGCGGTTTCGCGGAAGTTGGAATCGACAGTAGAATCAAGTGGCTGGACGCGCGGGAAGGTGTTTGGCCTACCAGGCCACGCAGGGCCGGATGAATGACGCGATAGGGGACGTGAGACAAGGTCACGTCGGAAATGACAGGACCCCAGACGCTTCGGCCACGCTGGGGAAGACGCATCGAAAGAGGGATCGCGATGTGAGTGAGACATCATCGACCGCATCGGTGCCGCCGTACTTCTCAGACTTCGATCATACCGACCTTCCAGCAAGTAACGCTGATGACGAGGGGTTCAGTATGGTACGGCGGAAGAAAAGCCGTCGTGCGTCAGGAAACGGGTGACACTGTTGTCTAAAAAGGGTCGAACAGACCCCACCAAGACCGGAAGTCTGGGTACACTATACTGTGCAGACCCACAGACGAAGCAAGTATCAAGAAAATCAACAGGGGGCAGAGTTTTGCCTTCCTCGGCGCCGTCGCTTCTGGGAAGCTCAGGGAGATACGCTTCCATGGTCGGAAGGACATCGTGGCAGTTAATCTCCTCACGGAAGATGCTTTACCAGCACTCCTAGGCGTCAATGACCTGTGCGGTACAAAGGTGAGCGCCCACATACCAAGCGGTGATGACATCACAACGGGCGTGGCTCGGGACATCGACAAGCTCCTGACGGAAAGAGAGGTTTTCAAGACCATGCAAACTTCGCACCACACGGTATCCTTGGCATGCGACGTTTTAGTCAATCCACTTCGGTCAAGATCACATTTTCATGCAAGTCCCTGCCAAGTCACGTTCATAAGGGCTATGACCGTTACTCCGTCTCGCTCTCTGTGGCGGGGCCCCTGCAATGCTATCGATGAAACAGGATGGGACACTTGGCCACCGCATCTGAGACCAATGAGTGAAACTGTCTGCTGCGTCAACTATCGCCGGGACCACGCCGCTATGTCAAACCTATGACCAGTGCTGAGAAAGGAACGGGAAGTCTGTGAACGACGCGCCGCAGGACGGCCTCTACCCACAAAGAAGCACGCGAGGCTATTAAAAGAAGACAGCACAAGCGTTCTGCAGACACTCGGAACACGGCAGCAACAGGCAAGGCTAGAATACTGCGCCAAATGCAAGGGCCCCTTCAGCAGCGTCGGGACAAGACCGCGGGGGGAAAGGAGATAGAGGTGTTGCGAAGGGCCCCAGGAGGCGACCTTGCCCTTCCAAACCGACCGGCATGGGTGAACGCCCTGGAGCATCGTCGCCAGGTGGCTACGGTCACCTGCGCCCGGAGACAGAGCGAGAGGCGCCTTGGAGTCGCCAACGCACCTTGGTACACGGGGACGACGTGACCTTTTCCGAAGGATCATCGGGTTGACCCACGCCAGTGTCATCTGGCCGTCTTTGCCGTCCGGCCCTTCTCCTTGCTTCTGCTTTCTGACCTCGACGCACGGCGACCCGACAGCCTTGGGACGTCCTCGACAAAGAAGGGGGCTTTACTCAATTTCCTCAGCTTAGATCGCCCATGGGATTATCCCCTAACACACGGAAGCCAGGACGCCTGCAATTATGGATGTCTTCCGCCTTCCTCGACTTCGATGGCACCATTATCCGCCGAGATTGACCGGCGACACCGCGGCCAAGGATGTCTGGCCCTTCCGTGTGTGTGCCGCGTGTGGCAGTGTGAAAGAGAGGGGAAGGGCATACCTGAATGTTAGGGACACTGGCCCCACAGTCTTGGTGAAGGCCTCAACCCTGGGGATTCCCTACTAGGGATGTGGGAAAATGTGACATTATAAAATGAGCAGCAGGCCGCTGCTACAGTGTGTTCTCGAGTGTTCTTGACAGTGTTCTCGAGCGCTCTGAAGCGCTCTCCCGTCAAATGATGTGACCTGTCCATATGTATATAAAAAGAGTTACCTTTACGAGACACCCCTCCTGCTCCCTGGTTTTTCCCGATCCCGGCTTCCACATGAGTTCCTGCCCTGGCTCGGCTCCCTGCCGCACACCAAGTGCCCGGACAACCACGCGGTCCCAACAGAGGCCTCAGCTAACACCCTCAGCAAAGATAAGGAAATCAGACAGACTCCAGTTCTTGAGAAAGAGGATCGAACTGAAAGGCGGCGATCCTTCGCCAGAGTGACGAAAGGGAACAGGGAAGCAACCTCAAGGCCGGCAGAAGACACGGACACAGCAATCCTCAAAATGATCTCGCGCCTGTTCAAAGCAGTGAGCCGAATAACAGAATTTCGGGTACATACGCCGGAGTCTATTTTTACACTGGAGGCACTGGAATCCACGAGGGAGACCACTGAGGTAATCATCCAGCAATGACCAACACCAACGCCCTCGAAGGGATCGCAGAAGCAGCACTGCGCTCCTCCTAGGAGTCAACACGCTGAAACCAGCGCATCCCATGATGACTGAGCGACTCCCGGACCCAGAAAGTCGAAGAGGGCAGCACTCGACCGTTCTGCAGTGGAACTGCAGAGGCCTGAATATCAAGCAAAGCGATGTGAGCCTGCATCTCCAGCACTAGTCTAGCCCAGTATTAGCCTTAACAAAAGGAGGGTTATCTAGGGAAAGACCATTACCTGGATACATCAGGCTAACAACGCAGTACATCCCAAGTTTTTTCCATGGGATTGCCGCTTTGTCCATACGGAAAGATGTGCAACTTGACACCAGCGACCTGTGCACGGTATCTACAGAGTTTGTGTGAGCAAGGGTGAGCCCAGGAAACCGAACGTTTGTAATCCTCGTGGGATACGTACGCCCAATTGGCTCTGCTTTACCGGCGGAAGAACTCTTGAAATGGGGTGGGGACTTACGGAAAGACCTTTTGATATGCGGGGATTTCAACGCACACAATGAGGCCTGGGAAAGCAACCAAACAGACAAGGGGGAAGGGGGGGGCGACCTTTTGGAAGTATTAGATGAGTTGGAGCTGGTGGTGGCAAGCGTATGGAAGTCAAACCCTATTGAGACACCAAGCACATACAGTGCCCTCGACGTTACCGCCCACACATCGTCCCTGGAGCTATAGTTGGAGCTAGCCCCGGACACCTGAGGAAGTGGCCACTTTCCCGTCAGCATCACAATCAGGCGATGCCAAACAGCAAAGAAAGTTCGGAAGTCATGTGTCAACTGATGTTTTCCGCACAGCCCTCGACCTCAACTTAGAAGATATCCCGACAGCTATTAAACGGGCACTGAAGACAGCCACAAGGACAACCAACATCTCCGAAGGGCTCTCGGAAACGGACCTGACGTATCTATTAACCGCGGCGACAAATCGATTACTTGTCATGTTATGAACGACCTATCGTGCACTGAAACTATTCGGCGTAAAATTTCGTTTTGGGGTTCGGATTACGTGATTGGAGCAGTTCATAAGTCTCCTGATTCCCGGTTATCTGTTTTGGAAGTTATTTACGACTACGTTGCTAATTTATCTGATTTGGATGGTGCGGGTGATGTATACACCTTTTGGGAAAAAAAGGTCAGTCATTGTTTGGAAACGTATGTTCCTAAAAGAGTAATGCACATACATGAACAAAATCCTTGGAAAACATGCGAGGCTATTCACCTACAGCGAAAACTAAAACGGCGACGTAAAGCAAGAACTGCTACGAAGCATGAGCTTGCACGTCTTTCAGATGAATTAAATAAAACAATGCAGGATTCTCGAAAACTATACTTTGGTGAGACCCAACCCCAATTCATGACAATAGCGCCACAAACGTTTAAACGATACCTTGCACCGTCTTCACATAAAGTACATTGTCGAGAACAGCGTTGTAATCTCGGATCCCATTGCTATGGCCGGGAAGTTCGATTATTATTTTAGTTCAGTTTTCATTGATTCGAGTGCTTGTCCAGGGAGTCATGTACAAAGTGATGACGTTCATGTGGCCATGCCACATCTTGTTATTTCTGATACTGGCGTCTTATCACTTCTGTTAAATATTAACACAAAAAAGTCAATTTGACCCGAACAACATCCCGAATGAATTTTTTAATCGATATGCGGGATGGGTTGCCAAGCGTCACTAAAAAAACACAGTGTATCTGTAGACTGGCTGTGTGCCAAAAGTACCCCAGTTCTCAAATCTGGTGAAAATATGACGTAACCAATTATCGACCTGTATTGTTTAAAAATCTTCATATTGCTCAGATTCTAAATTACTATAATTATAAACTTTGCATCACCCATAAAAAGGTATTTTCATCACTAAGAAAACGTAACTCTCTTTATTTCCCAGCTTACAATTAGAGAAACGATTTATAATACAAGCAGCGCAGATACGTGGTTAGTGCCGCACTCCAGCACAAATTATGGAAATCAGATGTTGCCAAGTGCTCTTCCCCGTCTCTTTAATCGTTTGAGAGAATTACACGTAGAAAATTTGTCTATGATAAACAAATATTTTCTTCTATTTTTGTTGAGCCTCCAACGTTAGTGTAAGTGCATGACATGTAATCATTTTCATTGCTTTTCTTTTTTTTTTTTCAAACGAGCAATTACATGTACTATTTATTTTTGTGTGTTATCTGTTTTGTGTGCTTTGTCTCTGCTGCTGCTGAAGGGAGATGGAGAACTGTCAAGCAACTGTTTTGTTGCTTTTTTTCTGTTTTCCCTCTCCAAATGAAGACAAATTAAGAATTTTGATTTGATTTGATTTGATTTGACCTATTTAATTAACATGCGCGTGCAGTGAACTTTTCGAATATATAATTTACAGAAGTCTTTATGATCATCTTGAGTGTCAGACAGTTTTTCATAAAAATCGGCACGGTTTCAGACGGCACGGTTTCATAAATATCGGCACGGTGTCAAAAGGGACGCAGTTAATAGAAGCGATTGGCGATTTTTCCTGCTCCTCTAATGAAAGAGGCCAAGTCGATTTACTTTGTTAGGTTTATTAAAGGCCTTTGATCGTGTATCGCGCAATAGACTTGTAAAACAACTAATTGCATTAGGCGTTGTTAGGGACGTAGTTGAATGGATCCGCGCGTACTTGTTTAACAGGACACAATTTGTGACAGCGGGAAGGGATCTACAACTTGCGGAATACCGTCGGGGGTTTCGAGGGATCAGTTTTTGGCCCTGTTTTGTTTTTATGTTACGTTAATGATATTGCTGACGAAGTTAGCTCTGACGTTACTGTTAAAGTGTTTTTATATCATCTCTTTTTATACAATAAAGTGAAATTCCAGGGAAACCAGGAAAACTTAATTTTGTCGGTTGACTCAGTAAAACGATGGTGCGAAAGATGGGAAGACGAGAAGAAAAACAAACGTCCTTCCCTTCACGTATAATGCTGGAAACAACCCCGTAGCGACAGGTGATCACTTTAAATACTTAGCAGTTGCAATATCGGCAAATTTGACGTGGAAACTACATATCGACAATTTAGGCACTACGCTTCGGGAAAAAAAAATTATGTTTTAAAACCGAAGCCTCAAGAACGCCACGAGTGAGGCGAAGCTAACCGCTTACGACACTCTTACACGCGCTACCCTGGAATAGGCTCGGGCGGTATGGGACGCATACCAAAAGAACCCGATTGATAAATTAGAAAAAAATACAAAAGCAGGCGGCTCGCTTTCCTCTTTCCCGGTATAGTCGCCTGGACTCCGTCACTAGCATGCTTGAACAGCCTAAACTTTCTCCTCTGTACATTAGAAGAGAAATTGCCAGACTAAAGTTCCTTTTCATGATCTCACAAAACTTACTCAATGTGGACACTTATGGTTTTCTAAAACCACGTGTGACGAGAGCAGTACAAGGGTACTGTAAGTAACCTTTTTTTTGTTAGGACAGCAGATGCTTGGAACAGGATTCCTGAAAATGTTGGTGATTGTGACAGATTACAATCGTTTGAAAATTGCTCAATGGAATTATATTAATTGAGTCCTGCATTTTTGAATATGTGTTTTTGCACCTAAATTCTTACCTTTGTCGCACTTGGTGAGTGGCATGGTGTGAAAAAGTATGGTTGTGCTTTGAAGTGGCATATCTGTGTTATGTATCTTATTTTGTATCTACCACTCCTGTAATGCACCCAATAAGGTGCACAGTATTGCTCTTTGCTCGTGCTCAGCCTAATAAAAATATTTCTTGTTCGATGATTCTTTAAATCTAAATACGAAATAGAAAGTGTCAAATGACAGACAAACAGTAAATAAAAACTATTTTCGGAATTATTTTAACGCGAAAAGTTTGATTTAAATCATCATAGTAAAACTGGTCTGGTTTATTGTGATTCAAATCATCTTGATTTATCATGGTCCGCCCTGGCTGTGAGTGACTATAGTGGAGTTGATTGCGTACAGGGAGCAGTCGGGAGGACATTTCGCACGCCTCGCAAACATCACCTGGAACGCGAACGTCATGTTCCAAGAAGGTCTTAAGGTGCTTATTTTGGCCAGTTGCCAAGATAAGGAAAGCCGCGCTGAAATAACACAAGTACCAAATTTAAAAATATGCGTACCAAGACAAACCTTTCTTAATTTTTGTCAATTTTTAGACCTCGACTCGGAGGTGCTGAACAGATTAAACAAAATGGTGGGCGTGCATTATTTATGTCCTTTACCAGCCTGTTTGTCGACTGCTCACTGGTTTGCGAGCGCGCTCCCCGGGTGGCTTGCTGAACGGAAAAACTCTGAGAACATCGTATGAGAGGCTGATGACGGGCAGGACAATCGCGGCAAGCAAGCGGTGAGTAATAATCTCGACGGAATGAATGAACGATGACCACCTGGGATCAAACTCGCAAACCAGTAGACCGATCTCACCAAGCGTTCCACGCATGCGTGACGCCGCCATAACTGTAGTTCATAGGAGGCAGACGCCAGTTCACGAGACAGCTCATGCCACCTCGTGCTGTGCTCGCGCAGACCTCCAGCGGGGTTGTCGCGCGTGCAAAAAGACTACAGCTCCCAGGACGCATGGCGGCAGCGGTGGCGTACTCAGACTAGCTGGTGAGATCGGTCTGTTGATGTTTAATATTTCACCATCTCTGAGTTGAGGTCTCAAAGAAACATACATGAAACGTTTTGCGAAACGACGTTTGCGTGCCCAATTTCGGGTATGTATGGAATTTTCGAGAGTTGCCAAATATCCTTATGGCCACCCCCTGTAGATTGCAACGTCTCACAATAAAAAAGACAAAAAAGAAAACATACCAGGTATACAGGGTGAAACAAGGAGACGGCAGGCTCTTAAATCGACCGGAAAATTCGGTTTCTTAACCTATCGCGCTACGACTTTGTGCAGCGTTGCCCACAGATGGTGCATTTTTTGTAAAATTTGCAAAGAGTGAACTTACCTGAGGAAAAAGTAAAGAAAGAAAAAGGCTTAGCTCCTATGGAAACGCAGCGACGCCACCGGTCTGCCAACAACACGGCGCCGTTTCGCACGGGAGACAAGAGATGGCGCCAGCGGTCGCGACGCCAACTGCCGCCAACGAACGAGCAGACGACGCCGAGAGCCGGCGTGTTTAGCAGACAAGGAACTGCAGTTCCTTGTTGTTACCGCGCCTGTTTTTGTTTCTGCGACTGTCGCCGCCTGCGGAACGCGAGCCGCTTTTGAGTCGAAAGGATCGTCTGCTAAAGTGCCGGCTCTCGGCGCCGTATGCTCGTTCGTTGGCGGCGTTCGTTGCGCCATCTCTTGTCTTCCGTGCGAAACGGCGCCGTGTTGTTTGAAGACCGGTGGCGTCGCTGCGTTTCCATAGGAGCTAAGCCTTTTTCTTTCTTTTACTTTTTCCTCAGGTAAATTCGTTCTTTGCAAATTTTACAAAAAAATGCACCATCTGTGGGCAACGCTGCACAAAGTCGTAGCGCGATAGGTTAAGAAACCGAATTTTCCGGTCGATTTAAAGGGCCTGCCGTCTCCTTGTTTCACCCTGTATACTCCGTCCACCCTTAAGCTGAGACTACAGCCAAAGCTAGAAGCGCGAGCTAGCCAGGGCTCCTGGCTTGGACACCTGCTTTGCTAGCGCGAGTGCTCGCTCTGCGGAAGAACCCTTGAAAACAGCGTCCTCGAGATCCCGTGCTTGTGGCATTGGCTGCAGTCTCAGCCTCGGGGTGAACGGGGTATCGATTCTTAGGGAGTCGTGCGCACGTACGTTTCTGGACGAGCATTCCGATCATGCCCGTGGCAGTGCCATCGGGGAGGAGTCGACCCCACTGGCGATCTTCGGGAGTCTCCACGGTGTACCTGCGCATGCGTTACACCCTCACTACTTCGAAACACGGGAAAACTTCCCGAGAAGGCCCAAGGGCACGCCAAGCTTGTCGAGCCAAGCATGCGCGCATGCGCCCATAACTCTGGTGAACAACAAGTACCATTGCGTAAGGTCAATTGTTCTACCTTTCGTTTCTTTGGTCCAACACGGCTCTACGATGATCATTGTGATTGAGGATTCCATGGCGCGCCACACTGACGAAGGCCGAACGGGCGTAGTTAAATACAGTTGGAGCCTATAAGCACTGACATATTAAGAAATGCTTATTGTGTTCAATCTTTACGCTCCGTAATTGGTTCCTAGGCCCTCTTATCGTCCGAATCCGCCATCGTCCAACGCGATTATATGCTTAAAAAAATACTGCATTTTTTGTATTTTGTTTACTGAACCAAGCTTAGAGTTACGGGGCAAAAGCGTCGCTGTGGAAAGCCACGATTGGCCAAGCGGGCACTATGATGTTTGAGTAGGATCGGAGCCTTTTTGGTCGTATTATTCTGCTTTCATCGACGGAAATAGGTCAGATTGTCGACCTTGACGGTGTTAGTTTTATGAACACGATGCCTTCATTCTTCCGCCGTGCATGTTAAACATACTATCAAGCCTGTCGTTCACATTTGATAATCCCACTGCGATCGTAGGTCTTCACGCCTCGAGCAATCTTACGTAGCTTCAATTACGCTGCTAAGTTATCGATGAAAATAACTAAGATTTGGTCGGGGAATTAATTCGAGAAGCTCAGATTTTGATACAGACATTTTTGTTTCGTCACTCAATGAAACCTGTGACGTAACAAGAGACTACAGCTATTAATCGTGCCGTCACGCTTTTTTCTTTCCCTTTCCAACATCGAGCCGCTCTTCCACCCGAGACGTATGTCCGGACCAGCTGACAGATGTCTCGACGATCGGCTGCGAGAACGTCATAACAACAACGAACAGGACTATCCCTGGCCATCTAGGGATTCACTGCCCAGACTGTGGTTGCGATCCCCAGTTCACACAATTCACCGTATTGGCGCGGAGTGGCGACCCTCTAATTAAATAAATTATTGAGGCAGAGACGATCGTGCAACTCGATGATTATTTATCAGCGACCCTTACGTTTCTTTATCCACCAGACAATTATACTGACTTGGCGAAGAAGTCAACGTGATGAGCTCTGAATTTGCAGGGTCGTTTTTATTTTAATTTTTTCTTTGTACCATGGTCCTCTTCTTACAAATATGTAAAAGAAACGTTAGTTGTATGCCAGCGCTGTCTTTTGTCCTTTTATGCGTCTGCCTCCTTGTGTCGTTGTTTGCAACACCCGGTTGCTGCTAAGATGAACCCGAGATGCAGTTGAGCGACGCGACGCGACCGACGCGATGACCAGGCACTAGCCAGGATTTTGTTTCGTGGGGGGGGGGGGGGGGGCCGCCCATGACAAAATGCTGTTTGAGGGGTAGGGGGGAGAGGAGGTCCCAGCAAAATGGAAGATTTCGGGAGGGGCCCGGGCCCCCATGGGCTTCCCCTTGGATACGTGCCTGGCGATGACACTAGGTGGGAGGACGCGAGGGAAAGCAGCGTATATACTCTGTTCCCCGTAAAGGAATACTACAACAAAATTTCGGTGCTTACTTTGGTCTATACCGTTCGAGGGCAGTATCACATCGGACACCCCACTCTCTCGGTGAAAAAGACACGAAAATAAATTTTCACAATGAATGAAACGATTAACTAAAGGCACCTGGTGGATCTCCCTAAATCTACGTTTGTAATGTCCGTCTAGGAGCATTGGCAGGTAGTGACGATGCCTGTCTCGCCTAGAACGTTAGCCTTACTGGTTCCCTATGCGTGCAAGCATGTGCAGCGTGCGTGTGAACGTAGCTTTGACAAGCACCTCAAGCGGTCCTGGCGGTATCACAGCGGCGGTGGTGCAGATGGCAGACGCCTGTTCGGCTGCAGTCTAGCTTGACAGTCAAAGAAAGCATCCAGGAGCTGTCAACCCGCGTCTAGAGCGACTCTCACGTTCTCTCGTACTTTGGACCGGGGCCACCAACCGCCGAGATCCGATAACACGACAGGCCGGCTTGCGTCCTAACTTCGGGACGCTTTGAGGAGCGTGGGCGGACGCTGAACACACCAGCGGAAAAGGCGGGCAGCGTAGTTCAGGCTGTCCTACACAACACGATGGCTGAAACGACCAGAGAGGACACTCACGTAAATTCAGGCTTTCCTGGACGGAGCTGAGGATCTTTCCCATCGGTCCGCCAATTTTGAGCCGGCCGTCTCGCATGCTGGACGCTGGTGTAGGGCATCCACTGAACAAACCCGAATGGCACGCCTTGTACTGCGCCTCGAGTTACTCTGACAGTCGTAGATAGGCGCGGATGAATACCATACCCCTAACGTGGTTACACGGAGCTGAAGCGCCGACATGTTCTCCTGCGGGTGCGCTCCTTCCCGCGTCTCTGAACCAAAAACAAGAAGGAGACACACAATTTACTCGATCAAAGAAGAAGAAAATCCAAGGACAAATCACCCGAAACAGCTTCCTCCGGGAAATTCGACGACTTGCCAACAGCACATAACATGACGCTTGTACAAGTGTTGCTTCCAAAGTTGACCGTGTTGGTATACGTAAAACGACGTTTGTTCAGTTTTGATCTGTCATTTCGTGTCTTTATGACATTATTCATAACTTTCCTTTGTTTCCCATTAAGTGCAGACGCAGCCAGCGCAACGAGCAGACGGCACCAACCAGACAGCGTCCAAAGCACCACACCATCATTGGTTTTTGCAGGTGTGCTATCATCGCTGAACCAACCAAAAACAGAAAAGTCCCTATGACTTGCGCTTTTAACTCCGCTGGATTGGTCGCATTAGCACGTAACAATCCGCAAGATTTTTTTGTTTTTTTTCTAAGACGTTTAGTTTTTTTGGTGGTTCACTCAACACGTTTTGACACGTTAGCGTTTAACACGTTAACGCGTACTACACACGTTAGCGTTTAATCACACAAACATCGAAGTTTTGGACACTATAAAAGTGCTTGTCACGTACCTTCTCCAGTAACATGCGGTGGGACGAGCATGTTAACTTTTGTACTACTCAAACTTAGTCATATATAGCTGGTATACTGAATCGAAATAGGTATATTCTTCCGGAATCAGTTAAATTATTAATCTGGCTAACACGCCATTGGGGTATCTCATATTAACTATTGCCATCTTGTATGGGGTAACAACAACAGAATCCAACCTCCATAAATTACACTTAATGCAAAAGATAATAATACGCGTTAATAAGCCAATGTCACGATACACCGAACATACTGATCATCACTCCTTTCAAGAAATATAACATTCCAAAAGTTCATGACATATACCGAAGGAGGCTTATGCGAGATTTTTATTATAGCATTAGAAAATACACTCTCACACTCTTAGAAATAGGAAACTTAGGAAAAAGGCAACCTTCGCATAAAACACGAACTCCAGAACCATGGATAGTTCCTCGTTCTCGGACAAATTATGGTGACCAAATGCTTAAGAATACTTTTGCCTCGACTACTAATCTACTTGAGGAGGCTTGCACCCATATATCCTCTATAACCCTTCTGAACTGGAGATATCTTTTATGTTCATTTTCTGATACCGGCGCCCTTAGAACTACCCAAGATGAAAACGAGCTATTTCCTAAAATTGTTTTGTGTTCCTCACCCGACCTAATCATGTTAAATTGCAACTGTATACTAATGTGTGGAGCTGTATCGAATGAGTGAATCTAATTGACCAGGAAGTGTTTTGTTACTGTGTGTGAGTGTTTTGTGAGTCCTAATGCTGCCATCATGCTTAAAGCGGGCCGAGGGCCCCACAAGCTGCGCAGTTTTGTAGCTTTTTCCTCTCGGCCTCCTCCATTCTGTAGGAAATGGAAACCAATAAAGAAAGAAAGAAAGAAAGAAAGAAAGAGAGA
>JAZHYW010024572.1:0-47430 GCA_037355805.1 Ixodes ricinus | reverse complement strand
GGTTCATTAAGTTCACAAAGCTCACGGTCTCAGGTTTTAAGACGGCTGGGAGCATTTTTGACTACGAACGTGCTATAGTCTATTGTTATTGTGTTTTTATTGAGGCAAAGCTCACTGTTTTGAGGTTTTGCCAGGAGTGGTCACAGGCCACTGCTTTTGGAACTCGTAAGGGAGTACCCGAGAAACAAGAACAGAGTTTTTCGGCCCGGATAAATTAAGTATTCACCGCAGAAAGCTCAAACTTCACGAGAATGTGATGCAAGCGGTTGGCATAGAACGCGGAAGTTTAAAAACGTGACGATATCTGAATAAAAAAAAAATGACTGAGAGAAAATACATTTCTCGCCGAGCCGACACGTCCAACTAAGCCTAATATCGTAAAAACAATTTGACATTGCGGACGATTGAGAGATTTATATCAATGAATAAAAACTTGTCAATGAAAGAGAATATTGTTTTCGTTCTTGGTGAGAAGTTGTTTTTTCTTTTTGTTGTTGTTTTTTCCCGCTGAAATAGATGCTACAGGTGCCCACATATTAGGCTTACGTGACCCGATGTTTTGTTGTCATACTTCCGCGTTTTATCCCAACCGCTAGCGTACATTCTAGTGGAGTTTGAGCTTTCTATGATTTATAGCTTATTTACCTGGGCGTGAAAAACACGGTCCTTTGGCTTACGTGATTAAGCAAGCAATCATGTCATCGGCGCATCTTTTCAAGCGAAGTGCTCGCGTTCGCTTGTGCCCCACTCACTGATACGTACAGCCATAGGTACAACCTCGGTACAGCACTGATAAAGCTGGTGGGTCGAGCGTGTGGCTCGAACTTGGGGTTCATTCTCACGTCCTCTAACAAAAGTAAGACAATATAAAAAAATATAAAAAAATGATTTTCACGTGCTCCCGCTAGCAACTTCTACACCGGCAGGGAGTCCCTTTCACGCTCGAGGCTCGCGAAACGCCCGATTGTTACCGAAGGTAGGAAGCTCGCACTGGAGCGACCGCGTAGCCAGGACGGCCACCCACCCCAAAGTCAGGGTTGAAGAACCCTGTGCACAGCGATGGAATTACGACCGATTTAATAAACCACTTCTTTAACGTAGACACTGTAAGCACCCGATAGAGTAGCACAGCTTGCTCGACATTGAGTCGCTCATGCTCTTGTAAAATTATGTGCAAGAGAGAAGCTTAATTTTACTATAGGAAAACGACGAAGGATTCTGTAGCTGTTGTGCCCAGATGTCACCGTTCAGGAGGAATCTCAAGAAGGGCATAAGCGGCACAGCTGGTACAGCGGCACAGGCTATTCGTGGCTGGTGGTGGCTCTATCTTGGCTTTAGTCGGATGGAGGCACCTACGTGATCAAATGCTCACTACAATGCCTCGTCGTCAGCCACTCGCGGCCTAGCCTCTCGAGTACTGTACGTTCTAAGAATCGTGTCGGACGCCTCTTTCCTTCCGGTGCCGTCCCGCGACCCCGACCCCTCGTCTTTTCCGCAGGCCCACGCAGGCCCTGCGCTCCTTTTATTTTACGGGTGACCGCCTTTCTTTTTATTTACTTCACTCGTTTGTTCCCCTCACCAAGCTGATCAGCATGAGTTCGAGGTGGAAAAAGCCCCGAACACTGCGAAAGGAATTTGATGAAATCGCAAGTAGGATTGCGGCCGCAAACGCTACGGCCGCCGCCGGAAGGTCCACCGCCGACGCCGCTTCAAGCGACTCTTCAAGGGACGCAACAGGCAGCGCTTCAAGCGATGACGAACGTTGCCCCGGCTCTCGTGGAAGCAGCACAACTGACGGAAGTGGAGCTGACCCTGCTGACCCTGCGACAGACTGCGACCCAGCAGACGCGCTTGAATCCGAAGACGAGCGAAGCAACCCAAGTTTCGAGGTCAGCGGAGCTACCTCGGAAGACTGTCCGCGCACGGCCACGGAGGAACTGGCAATCTTAGCGCGTCGTTTCAACTTTACACATGAAGCAGTCAATGAGACCGCTGCTGCGTTAAGGAGACTCGGCCACGACGTCCCTAAAGATGCCCGAACTATTCTCGGCACCGAGAGGAAGGCCCCGCTGGAGCAGGACGGAACTTTCATCCATTTTGGGCTGAAAAAAGGTATCGAGCAAGCCCTGCAAGGGAAAGCAGTGCCACAGGAGCTTCTCCTCCAAGCAAACATTGATGGGCTCCCACTTTATAAGAGTTCAAACATTGGCTTTTGGCCAATCCTTTGTCGCCTGACAAACTGTGGTGAAAGTACCCCTTTTGTTGTCAGTATGTTTTGCGACAGCGGCAAGCCTCCAGACCTCTCAAGTTTTCTTGACCCCTTCTTGAGGGAAATTCAAGAGGTGACAGCCAACGGCCTCGTTTACAAAGGTTCGTGCCTAACCGTGCATTTAACAGCCGTTATATGCGATGCTCCTGCAAGGAGCTTCGTCAAGAAGGTCAAGGGCCATACTGGCTATCACGGCTGTGAGAGGTGCTGCCAAAAGGGTCGGCACATTGAGGGAAGGATGACATTCCCGGACCTTGAAGCACCAAAACGGACTGACAAATCATTTCGAGACCAAGAGGACCCATTGCACCACTTGGGTGACTCGCCATTCACTCTGCTGCAGAACGATATGATTTCACTTTTTCCCCTAGACTACATGCATCTAGTGTGCCTAGGTGTGATGCGTCGTCTGCTTCAAATGTGGGTTAGGGGGCGTGGATCGTTGAGGACCACCCAGAAAGAAAAACTCAACAGACGACTAAAGTCGTGTGCCAAAGTATTCCCCCGACACTTCCAACGGAAGCCCAGAGGTGTGGACGAGGTCGACCGGTGGAAGGCAACAGAATTCCGGACATTCCTCTTGTACGTTGGACCTGTTGTTCTGAGGGGCCTTCTTCCAGATCACCAGTACGAACATTTTCTCTTTTTGCATGTGGCCATAAGAATTCTTGCGTCACCAGCTCACCACGTTGAGCATAACGCCTATGCCAGAGACCTGCTTCGTTTTTTTGTGCAGGAGTATGGCACCGTCGGACTTTACGGAGCACGGTATTTAACCTATAATGTACACACGTTGAGCCACCTCGCAGAGGAGTGCCTTGTCCATGGACCACTTGACGCATTTAGTGCATTCCCTTTCGAGAGTTTTCTCGGAAAACTCAAGCCCCTGCTGCGAACTTATAGCAACCCTTTGGCGCAAGTTAGCCGCAGGCTTTCTGAACATGCGGGAGCAACATGCTTCTCTGTTGCAAAACAAGTCCCCCACACCATCAGCAAAGGAGACTGCTACCTGATCAGAAAATCCCCAGTCATCGTTGTAGAGGTGTCTCAAAGCACGTGCGAAGTTGCTCCATTAACAAATGCGAGGGACTTTTTCGTTGTTCCGATGAAATCATCTGCCCTAGACATTTTTAGAACCGATGGCCAGGACACTACAGTCAAACAATTGCAGATCTCAGATGTTCACGGGTCCCAACAGTGCCTTCTTTTGCCCTCCAAGTCCGGCTATGTTGCCTATCCACTCCTCCATATGCAGTAACTCCTTATCTTTCTCTCGCTTGTTGTTTTCGGCTGGTCAGAACTTTCTGTTGGACATTTGCTGAAACCTGTCGTAGAGGCTGTCGTCAGCTGTCTTGGTGGCTGCTTGGAAGTTCTTTCCCGGCAAGCTGTGCGTGGTTGTTGATCAGTGCGTGGGGGTGCAAGCTGCTTTTGTGCGGACATGGCTGTCTCCTCTTTTCTCAAGTCCGTACTGATGCGTGGAACTGAGTGTTTAGCCTGTTCGGCTGCGACATTTGGCTGGCCAGAACATTCTGCCGGACATTTGCTGAAACCTGTCGTCGGCTGACTTGGTGGCTGCTTGGAAGTTATTTCCCGGCAAGGTGTGTGTGGTTGTTGATCAGTGCGTAGGGGTCCAAGCTGCTTTCGTGCGGACATGGCCGTCTCCTCTTTTCTCGCGTCCGTACTGGTGCGTATAACTGAGTGTTTAGCCTATTCGGCTGCGACATTTGGCTGGCGAGAACTTTCTGGCGGACATTTGCTGAAACCTGTCGTCGGCTGTCTTGGTGGCTGCTTGGAAGTTCTTTCCCGGCAAGGTGTGTGTGGTTGTTGATCAGTGCGTGGGGGTGCAAGCTGCTTTTGTGCGGACATGGCCGTCTCCTCTTTTCTCAAGTCCGTACTGATGCGTGGAACTGAGTGTTTAGCCTGTTCGGCTGCGACATTTGGCTGGCCAGAACATTCTGCCGGACATTTGCTGAAACCTGTCGTCGGCTGACTTGGTGGCTGCTTGGAAGTTATTTCCCGGCAAGGTGTGTGTGGTTGTTGATCAGTGCGTAGGGGTCCAAGCTGCTTTCGTGCGGACATGGCCGTCTCCTCTTTTCTCGCGTCCGTACTGGTGCGTATAACTGAGTGTTTAGCCTATTCGGCTGCGACATTTGGCTGGCGAGAACTTTCTGGCGGACACTTGCTGAAACCTGTCGTCGGCTGTCTTGGTGGCTGCTTGGAAGTTCTTTCCCGGCAAGGTGTGTGTGGTTGTTGATCAGTGCGTGGGGTGCAAGCTGCTTTTGTGCGGACATGGCCGTCTCCTCTTTTCTCAAGTCCGTACTGATGCGTGGAACTGAGTGTTTAGCCTGTTCGGCTGCGACATTTGGCTGGCCAGAACATTCTGCCGGACATTTGCTGAAACCTGTCGTCGGCTGTCTTGGTGGCTGCTTGGAAGTTCTTTCCCGGCAAGGTGTGTGTGGTTGTTGATCAGTGCGTGGGGGTGCAAGCTGCTTTCGTGCGGACATGGCCGTCTCCTCTTTTCTCAAGTCCGTACTGATGCGTAGAACTGAGTGTTTAGCCTGTTCGGCTGCGACATTTGGCTGGCGAGAACATTCTGCCGGACATTTGCTGAAACCTGTCGTCGGCTGTCTTGGTGGCTGCTTGGAAGTTCTTTCCCGGCAAGGTGTGTGTGGTTGTTGATCAGTGCGTGGGGGTGCAAGCTGCTTTCGTGCGGACATGGCCGTCTCCTCTTTTCTCACGTCCGTACTGGTGCGTGGAACTGAGTGTTTAGCCTGTTCGGCTGCGACATTTGGCTGGCCAGAACATTCTGCCGGACATTTGCTGAAACCTGTCGTCGGCTGACTTGGTGGCTGCTTGGAAGTTATTTCCCGGCAAGGTGTGTGTGGTTGTTGATCAGTGCGTAGGGGTCCAAGCTGCTTTCGTGCGGACATGGCCGTCTCCTCTTTTCTCGCGTCCGTACTGGTGCGTATAACTGAGTGTTTAGCCTATTCGGCTGCGACATTTGGCTGGCGAGAACTTTCTGGCGGACATTTGCTGAAACCTGTCGTCGGCTGTCTTGGTGGCTGCTTGGAAGTTCTTTCCCGGCAAGGTGTGTGTGGTTGTTGATCAGTGCGTGGGGGTGCAAGCTGCTTTTGTGCGGACATGGCCGTCTCCTCTTTCTCAAGTCCGTACTGATGCGTGGAACTGAGTGTTTAGCCTGTTCGGCTGCGACATTTGGCTGGCCAGAACATTCTGCCGGACATTTGCTGAAACCTGTCGTCGGCTGACTTGGTGGCTGCTTGGAAGTTATTTCCCGGCAAGGTGTGTGTGGTTGTTGATCAGTGCGTAGGGGTCCAAGCTGCTTTCGTGCGGACATGGCCGTCTCCTCTTTTCTCGCGTCCGTACTGGTGCGTATAACTGAGTGTTTAGCCTATTCGGCTGCGACATTTGGCTGGCGAGAACTTTCTGGCGGACACTTGCTGAAACCTGTCGTTGGCTGTCTTGGTAGCTGCTTGGAAGTTCTTTCCCGGCAAGCTGTGTGTGGTTGTTGATCAGTGCGTGGGGGTGCAAGCTGCTTTTGTGCGGACATGGCTGTCTCCTCTTTTCTCAAGTCCGTACTGATGCGTGGAACTGAGTGTTTAGCCTGTTCGGCTGCGACATTTGGCTGGCCAGAACATTCTGCCGGACATTTGCTGAAACCTGTCGTCGGCTGACTTGGTGGCTGCTTGGAAGTTATTTCCCGGCAAGGTGTGTGTGGTTGTTGATCAGTGCGTAGGGGTCCAAGCTGCTTTCGTGCGGACATGGCCGTCTCCTCTTTTCTCGCGTCCGTACTGGTGCGTATAACTGAGTGTTTAGCCTATTCGGCTGCGACATTTGGCTGGCGAGAACTTTCTGGCGGACATTTGCTGAAACCTGTCGTCGGCTGTCTTGGTGGCTGCTTGGAAGTTCTTTCCCGGCAAGGTGTGTGTGGTTGTTGATCAGTGCGTGGGGGTGCAAGCTGCTTTCGTGCGGACATGGCCGTCTCCTCTTTTCTCGCGTCCGTACTGGTGCGTATAACTGAGTGTTTAGCCTATTCGGCTGCGACATTTGGCTGGCGAGAACTTTCTGGCGGACATTTGCTGAAACCTGTCGTCGGCTGTCTTGGTGGCTGCTTGGAAGTTCTTTCCCGGCAAGGTGTGTGTGGTTGTTGATCAGTGCGTGGGGGTGCAAGCTGCTTTCGTGCGGACATGGCCGTCTCCTCTTTTCTCGCGTCCGTACTGGTGCGTATAACTGAGTGTTTAGCCTATTCGGCTGCGACATTTGGCTGGCCAGAACATTCTGCCGGACATTTGCTGAAACCTGTCGTCGGCTGACTTGGTGGCTGCTTGGAAGTTATTTCCCGGCAAGGTGTGTGTGGTTGTTGATCAGTGCGTGGGGGTGCAAGCTGCTTTCGTGCGGACATGGCCGTCTCCTCTTTTCTCGCGTCCGTACTGGTGCGTATAACTGAGTGTTTAGCCTATTCGGCTGCGACATTTGGCTGGCCAGAACATTCTGCCGGACATTTGCTGAAACCTGTCGTCGGCTGACTTGGTGGCTGCTTGGAAGTTATTTCCCGGCAAGGTGTGTGTGGTTGTTGATCAGTGCGTAGGGGTCCAAGCTGCTTTCGTGCGGACATGGCCGTCTCCTCTTTTCTCACGTCCGTACTGGTGCGTATAACTTAGTTTTTAGCCTATTCGGCTGCGACATTTGGCTGGCGAGAACTTTCTGGCGGACATTTGCTGAAACCTGTCGTCGGCTGTCTTGGTGGCTGCTTGGAAGTTCTTTCCCGGCAAGGGTGTGTGGTTGTTGATCAGTGCGTGGGGGTGCAAGCTGCTTTTGTGCGGACATGGCCGTCTCCTCTTTTCTCAAGTCCGTACTGATGCGTGGAACTGAGTGTTTAGCCTGTTCGGCTGCAACATTTGGCTGGCCAGAACATTCTGCCGGACATTTGCTGAAACCTGTCGTCGGCTGACTTGGTGGCTGCTTGGAAGTTATTTCCCGGCAAGGTGTGTGTGGTTGTTGATCAGTGCGTAGGGGTCCAAGCTGCTTTCGTGCGGACATGGCCGTCTCCTCTTTTCTCGCGTCTGTACTGGTGCGTATAACTGAGTGTTTAGCCTATTCGGCTGCGACATTTGGCTGGCGAGAACTTTCTGGCGGACACTTGCTGAAACCTGTCGTCGGCTGTCTTGGTAGCTGCTTGGAAGTTCTTTCCCGGCAAGCTGTGTGTGGTTGTTGATCAGTGCGTGGGGGTGCAAGCTGCTTTTGTGCGGACATGGCTGTCTCCTCTTTTCTCAAGTCCGTACTGATGCGTGGAACTGAGTGTTTAGCCTGTTCGGCTGCGACATTTGGCTGGCCAGAACATTCTGCCGGACATTTGCTGAAACCTGTCGTCGGCTGACTTGGTGGCTGCTTGGAAGTTATTTCCCGGCAAGGTGTGTGTGGTTGTTGATCAGTGCGTAGGGGTCCAAGCTGCTTTCGTGCGGACATGGCCGTCTCCTCTTTTCTCGCGTCCGTACTGGTGCGTATAACTGAGTGTTTAGCCTATTCGGCTGCGACATTTGGCTGGCGAGAACTTTCTGGCGGACATTTGCTGAAACCTGTCGTCGGCTGTCTTGGTGGCTGCTTGGAAGTTCTTTCCCGGCAAGGTGTGTGTGGTTGTTGATCAGTGCGTGGGGGTGCAAGCTGCTTTCGTGCGGACATGGCCGTCTCCTCTTTCTCGCGTCCGTACTGGTGCGTATAACTGAGTGTTTAGCCTATTCGGCTGCGACATTTGGCTGGCGAGAACTTTCTGGCGGACATTTGCTGAAACCTGTCGTCGGCTGTCTTGGTGGCTGCTTGGAAGTTCTTTCCCGGCAAGGTGTGTGTGGTTGTTGATCAGTGCGTGGGGGTGCAAGCTGCTTTCGTGCGGACATGGCCGTCTCCTCTTTTCTCGCGTCCGTACTGGTGCGTATAACTGAGTGTTTAGCCTATTCGGCTGCGACATTTGGCTGGCCAGAACATTCTGCCGGACATTTGCTGAAACCTGTCGTCGGCTGTCTTGGTGGCTGCTTGGAAGTTCTTTCCCGGCAAGGTGTGTGTGGTTGTTGATCAGTGCGTGGGGGTGCAAGCTGCTTTCGTGCGGACATGGCCGTCTCCTCTTTTCTCGCGTCCGTACTGGTGCGTATAACTGAGTGTTTAGCCTGTTCGGCTGCGACATTTGGCTGGCCAGAACATTCTGCCGGACCTTTGCTGAAACCTGTCGTTGGCTGTCTTGGTGGCTGCTTGGAAGTTGTTTCCCGGCATGGTGTGTGTGGTTGTTGATCAGTGCGTGGGGGTGCAAGCTGCTTTCGCGCGGACATGGTCGTCCCCTCTTTTCTCGCGTCCGTACTGGTGCGTATAACTGAGTGTTTAGCCTGTTCGGCTGCGACATTTGGCTGGCTAGAACTTTCCGGCGGACATTTGCTGAAACCTGTCGTCGGCTGTCTTGGTGGCGGCTTGGAAGTTCTTTCCCGGCAAGGTGTGTGTGGTTGTTGATCAGTGCGTGAGCGTGCAAGCTGCTTTCGTGCGGACATGGCCGTCTTCTCTTTTCTTGCGTCCGTACTGGTGCGTATAACTGAGTGTTTAGCCTATTCGGCTGCGACATTTGGCTGGGTAGAACTTTCTGGCGGACATTTGCTGAAACCTGTCGTCGGCTGTCTTGGTGGCGGCTTGGAAGTTCTTTCCCGGCAAGGTGTGTGTGGTTGTTGATCAGTGCGTGAGCGTGCAAGCTGCTTTCGTGCGGACATGTGTTATCTTTCCAGAGTTAGAGAAGATCACTCACAATTGATAAAAAAGATAAAGTGGCGTTTAATACGATTGAGGTGGCCACACAGGCCGAGTTCAAGCTCACTGTCGCCACACAGGCGTTTACTACGCTGTCGCCACACAGGCTGAGCCGCTGAGGGTCTGTTCTTCTGTTGCCACACAGGCGTCTTCTACGCAGCGAGAATGCACACACACTGAGTCGTAGGGTCGTAGGTCCAGAGAGAGAGTCTGTTCTGCGGAGGCCCCTGGCCCCGCCTGGTAACAGCCGTCTACGTGTCATTTGATTCGTGGGAGCGGCCTCGGTGCCTCGCTCGACGGTTGGACTTCGCACGATGGCTGAGCGCGCCGCCGGATGGGGGGTCGCTTACTTGTGGGAAAAGACTACACTCGGCCGTCCTGGAGCCTTAACGTCCTCGTTAAGTTTAAAGACAAACACAAATATTAAAATAATAGATGAGCACACATGCAAAGCGAAATTAACGAACGACTTCACATCAAACAGTCACGCAGTCTAGCAGGCAGCGTGCGTTTTCTTGTAGGTCTTCTAGCTGCTGGGAGACCCTCTTGCTCGTCTCCCGAATCTTCCGTTGACCATCCTCTTGCTCGTCTCCCGAATCCGTTGACCATCCTTTTAACTGGGAGACGTGTGCCGTCGTTGCGAGCCGACTCCCAGAACTTTGGTCGAGCTCTGCTACTCGATAGGTATCTGCGGGCAGCACCTGGGTGACAACCAGGGGTCCTCGGTACTTGGGTTGTGTCTTCGTTGGGTTTCCGGTATGTTGTGTTGCTCTCCTCATAAATACAACTTCTCCTTTTTCATTCGAAAGTGGCGGCCGTTTGTCGGTGGTGTTCCTTGCATCGCCAGGTTTTCTTGCGAATTTCGCACCTCTGTCTTGGGTACTGGCCGCATCGGTCATGGCGCTCTTCTTGTCACGTGGACCACCAAAACGCTCTTGCCTCTCGCGTTCGATCCTCTCAAATTCTTGAATATCGTGCAGGAGATCGTCGTCGTCGTCATGGGTTTTTCCCAACAGCATCGTGCTTAATTGTCTTGAACGGAGACCCGTGATAACTTGCTCCCGAGTATCGCAGAAGTCAAGTCCCGCCTCCTTGCACAAACGAACCTTAGAGTGTAAGTAGGCCGTTGTACTTTCGCTCCGTTGCTGGACGCGATCCTGCATCCTTCTCCAGCATTCCGCTGCACGCGTCTGGCTGACAAAGGTTCGGCGAAAATGGTCCTCGAACTCTTCCCACGAAGTGATGTCAGCGCTGCGTGAGCGTAGCCAATCCTTGGCGGCTCCCGTGATGTGGGACTTGGCGCTCTCGAGCAGCAATGATGACGACCATTTATGGAGCGTCGCCGTTCGCTGCAGGTTCTCCACCCATTCCCGAGCTGATGCCGCGTCCTCACTGCCGTCAAATTTCGAAATGTTCTTACTCAGGTCGGGCATTACTTGGAATGTCGTCACGCCTTGCGATTCCACCGCCGCTGATGATGTCGTTGCTATAGTCGAAATCAGGCGTTCCAGTAAGTCCTTCAGCAGACGATCTTTTTCCACGATCACGTTAAGGAGTTCACGCACGGAGACACCTTCGCCTTGATCGGTGGCTTCGGCTGAGCTGGTCGCGTGTGGAAGCTTGTCCTTGTCCATCTTCGACTTGGTCAAGCAACGTGAAGCTCGTGGTCCTTCCGGGCAGTCATCGATCCATATCCCACTTCTGAGATGTTATCTTTCCAGAGTTAGAGAAGATCACTCACAATTGATAAAAAAGATAAAGTGGCGTTTAATACGATTGAGGTGGCCACACAGGCCGAGTTCAAGCTCACTGTCGCCACACAGGCGTTTACTACGCTGTCGCCACGCAGGCTGAGCCGCTGAGGGTCTGTTCTTCTGTTGCCACACAGGCGTCTTCTACGCAGCGAGAATGCACACACACTGAGTTGTAGGGTCGTAGGTCCAGAGAGAGAGTCTGTTCTGCGGAGGCCCCCGGCCCCGCCTGGTAACAGCCGTCTACGTGTCATTTGATTCGTGGGAGCGGCCTCGGTGCCTCGCTCGACGGCTGGACTTCGCACGATGGCTGAGCGCGCCGCCGGATGGGGGGTCGCTTACTTGTGGGAAAAGACTACACATGGCCGTCTCCTCTTTTCTCGCGCCCGTACTGGTGCGTATAACTGAGTGTTTAGCCTGTTCGGCTGCGACATTTGGCTGGCTAGAACTTTCTGGCGGACATTTGCTGAAACCTGTCGTCGGCTGTCTTCGTGGCTGCTTGGAAGTTCTTTCCCGGCAAGGTGTATGTGGTTGTTGATCAGTGCGTGGGGGTGCAAGCTGCTTTCGTGCGGACATGGCCGTCTCCTCTTTTCTCGCGTCCGTACTGGTGCGTGGAACTGAGTGTTTAGCCTGTTTGGCTGCGACATTTGGCTGGCTAGAACTTTCTGCTGGACATTTGCTAGACAATGGGAAGGCCGAAGACATAATCACGAAAAAGCAACGTGAACATAATGAGTGACGTCCTACTTTTTTGAACTGGCTGTATTCATAATTACTGCCAGACTGAGTTCCATGCACCGGACCGGTGCGTGGAACCGAGTCTTTGGAATAGTTGTCTTTGATTTTTGGTTAAGGCGAGAAGTTCCTGCTGGACATTTCTGCTTTTTCCCGAGAAGTGTTGCGAGTTGCCTTGCACTGGTTTGGGGGCTAGTGGAAATAAATGTTTTTACACAAACATGTTTGTTGTGTTGTTCATACAGCAGCAAAGTATTGTTTTGTGGCAATGACTGACTTTTTGGCAACAAAGAATTGGCTACATTACCACATCATATGTTCATTTCACTGCCCTTAACGAAGCTGTAAAGTATGTTTTCAGTCTGCCGCACCTCATTACGTGTCGGTCACATATATTTCTCCTATCCTTGTGGTGGTGGCTCTCGCAGCAGTGGTTGGATTTCAATTGTTCTTTGCCAAGTGCCTTCTGCGATTTCTCCTGCTGTCTGTGAGCAGTCTTTGGGATATGAACCTTCTGGAAGCCTAAGTTTCTGGATGTCTTTCTAAATTACTTAATTTTAAGGTTTGAAGTTGCAAAACATTGAGTCTGTCTGTGCCTTCACGGTGTTCTTTTCATGTTGTACCTAATATCTTCAACATCTAAGCTCTTAATTTTATGTTTGTATACGTCTGATATCGCAAAGTTGATTTCTGAGTAAAAGCTTCCAATTAGCACCAAAGACTGCAGATGCAGTAGTGGCCAGTCCAATCCATGAACCGCATGTATGCGATTTGGCGAGCGACGATACGAACGACGGCACAAGCGATCGACGTGAGTCAGCGACGAGCGACGGAGATTTTTCACTGCCGCCTGTCGCAACTCGCGTCGCTCGGTTTTTGGATTTCTAGAAAACGTCGCTTATCGCCTCAGTCGCTCGCTGCCGTCGCTTTCATGCGGGTTGCTTCGTCGCGCGACTGACCGAGCGACAGCGAAGCGGGTCGCCTCACTTGTCTAGTCGCTCGTGAAATCGCTTACATGCGTCGGGACGCGAGCCTCGCCCGTGCGCTGGCCCGGGTCACTTCGAGTTCACTATGCCGGGTGTCCGACGGCGGTCGCCGAGTCTGGCTGAGCGCAGTGGACGGGAAGTTCGGCTCATGTGCCGGTGGCCACTGGAGCCGGTCACGGCGGTGAGACCATAGGCTCGGCGTAGTACGTGTCAAGGCTGAACCGCTTGTAAGCGATTCAGCGAGCGACGGAGATTTCCCACTGACGCTTGTCGCGTCGCGTCGCTCGGTTCTGGATTTCTAGAAAACGCGCATCGCTTTGGTGGTCGCTTGCTCCCGTCGCTTCCATGCTGTTTGCCTCGTCGAGCGACCGATCGACCGACAGCGGGTCCTCGTCGCCCTCCCTTGCCTCGTTGCTTGCTAAATCGAGGTTTCTGTCGCTCGGCGCCGCTGGATGGTTGGATTCTGAATGTCTAGAAATCATCGCTCATCAAAACGCATGCGACGGGAGAAGCGACCACCACGGCTATGAACGAAGTTTTCTAGAAATACAGAACCGAGCGATGCCACGAGCGACAGTGAAAAATCTTGGTCGTACTCAATCGCTGGCTGTCTGCACTGGTCGTCTCGGACCAAGTAAAAACAAGAAACACCAAGGAAGGCCTTGCCTTGAACCTAAGCCTTGAACGTTGGCGGCCGGTTGTCGTCTCTGGTCGGCTCGGACCAAGAAAAACAGGGAACGCCAAGGAAATCCATTTCCTGGCACGTCCGTGGCATTTTAGGGCCAGGCAATACAATGAAGCGCCACTAAACCTTCAACGCTGGCGGCCGCCTGGCTACATTGGTCTGCTCGGACCATGGAAAAACGAGGAACGCCAAGGGAAGCCCTTCCCTGGCAGTTCCTTGGAATTTTAGGGCCATGGAATACAATGAAGCGCCACTGAACCTTTAGCCCTGGCGGCCGCCTGGCAACACTGGTCTGCTCGGACCATGGAAAAACACGGAACGCCAAGGAAAGCCCTTCCCTGGCAGTTCCTTGGAATTCACGGGCCCAGAAAATGCAGTGAAGTGCCAGGCCGGCAGTTGACCGAATTCACTGGGCGGCCTCGGTCCAGTCTATTACGACCAAGGCCCAATCCTGGCCCCAGCTTGCCCAAGCAAGTGTGCTGCCTGGGGAACATTTGAGTACGGTTTTCCTATTAAGTTCATCAATACAAAGATGTCAGTTTTTTTTTAACTTTGTGCGGTTGGAAATTTATATTGTTGCATTTATTGTCCATAGATTGTTTTAAGACAAAGTACACTCAAGGATCTGCCGCTGCGTACTGAGTATGCCATGTTTTAAGGTTTAGTCTAGAAAACCGCGCTGTAATGGATGGTTAAAACATTTCAGGAATGCCGCTGTATACTTTCGCATGCTTATATTTGTAATATTCTGGTATTTTTATTATTTATTTTTATAAAAAGGAGGATCAGTGTGTGCGTGATACGACGGATTGGCACTAACTAGAGTTGTTTCCTTCTGCAATAAAATTAGTTTTATAAGAAGTGTACTCTTTCGGTTTGCCCACACTAGAAAACAATATGATATTAGAGAATTGAATAATGTATTTTAAATTAAGAGTTTAGCACTAGATGTTAACATATTGGGATATTTATATAAAATGCCTACGATACTAGAGAGTTTAACAGTAAGATCTTGAGTATAGGAGTCCCACAGCATATGTTCGGGAAACATTACACATACAGTTTAAAAGTGTTTGCAAATTGGATTTCCGAGGAATCCAACACTAAATTTTCAGTAGCATTGCTCAATGTACCTTTTGATTTAAAGATAACGGCTTTGGTCTCATTTTTATTAATACCGAACGAATTTAAGGCATTCCGTAAACTAAGTTTTTTCAGATATATGCTTGCATCGGCAACTATTCTATCAAGGCTTTTCACTGATAAAATATAGAAGTATATTCGGCATAAATGACAAATGAGGTGTTACTTGCAATACCACCTATATCGTTTACAAACAAAAAAAAAAGCAACGGTTCTAAGACGCTACCTTGAGGTCCAGCGGTTCGCACTACTTTCAGAATTGAAGAATATCCCATCATTTCAACTGTTTGTATCCGACAGCTTCTGTTGCTCTCAACTGTTACAAGATAATGCCGTCGAATTCCTTAAGAATATTTTTTTAAATATAATTATGTGATCCAGTCTCCCGAATGCTTTTGAGAAATCCGCGAAAATTCCAAAGGTTAAGAGTTCTTTGTTAATAAAGTTTAGAATAAATTACTTTTTGGTGTAGAATACCTTCCCGAAACCCTCATTGAGAATGTAAATGTCGCATTTGTTTCATAAAAGTTGTTAAGTGTAACATGTATATTCTTTCAAAAGCCTTTAGAAAAAACGGGAAAGACTGAAATCGGGATGTAATTGAACATATTATTTAAATCTCTAGGCTTATATAATACAGACACCTTTGCAATCTGCATGCCGTTTGAAAAAAAAAATACACTAGTCGAGAGCGACAAATTTAAGAACAAACGCTTGAGACACGGCATAATAATGTCAATCACATATTATACTCGCTGCACCTCTGTTCTGTTGAAATCAGCACGTTTAGTCATTTTAAGGTTTAAAAACTCCTAGCCTACTTTAGAATCATCTGTAGGAAAAATGAGGCAATTTTCTGTGATGCGCTGAGTTAGTTAGAAGTCACCGCTCTCTAATTCAACAAGGGAATTTAGATCTGTAAAACAGTAATTAAGTTTATTTGCCAACTCTCCCAGGCCGCACTCCGACACTGGGCTAGCGTCGGGGGAATATTGCTCACAATATTTTCCCAGTTTCATGTTTTGCACCACGGCCCAGTATTGGGCCAACATCGGTGGACGATCGTTCTAAAAATTAGCCGGAATTGGCGATATCATTTGAGTCTGGGCAGAGATAGGCGATTATTGACTAACATGGCCGCGGCCGCTGCGGTGTCAGCGGACTTGGGCCAAGCCAACGTTACTATAGAATAAGCCGATCAGTTGGGAAACTGGCATAGAGCCTTCTCTGAAAACGTAACACCGATCCGTACTCGAGAACCGAGCTAATAGAGATCGCAACGCCGCCCTTTCTCTCGCGCCGGCTACTCGAGAAGCTGCACGTGACTTCTATATTGGCCTGAATCAGCCATTTTGGCTCCAAAACAAATATGATGGGGTGGCACCAAAGGCGCCATTCCCGACTCCCAAGCGGACGCGCAGCGAATTACTGCCGAAGTTAGGATGCGCCTAGGTCGGGACGCGCTACCTGAAATCACCGCTGAGGCATGGTTGTATAAAACTATATTAAATGTTGCGCCAACCTTGCAAACTAAAGATATTAAAAATCATAACGCGCCCCCTGTTTTGTACTTATTTCCAATAAAAGTTACTACAAAAAGAGATTATTTCGTTTGTTTGTACAGAAAAACCCAGTTCCAGCCACTGATTGCCCGGCGCGCCCTCGGCGCGGCCCGTGGTAACAGCGGCGGCCGCCGCGATTGGCCGGCGCGATTGACCGCGATTCAATATCGTTTTAGAAACGGTCAAGAATTTCTAGTACTGGCCAATATAGCCGGTTCAGTCCCGATAAATTACCGGAAAACGCCGCTGGATACTGTATCTAAGCGTGGCATTGGCCGACCCAAGTGTTGTTTCGCCAACGTTGGCCACATCACGGTAATACTGGCCTTGTTTCTACGATCCAGCGCCAATATTGTCCGTATCAAAATAATATCGGCCCGATTTCTTTGATTCGACGACAATATTGGCGCAATATATTGTGCTGCCTAGGCTGTTTTAGTTGAAGATTTACCTTTAATCACTAGTTCTTTGACAGCATTTTCTTGACCGTTTCTGGTTTAATATAATTTTGAATATTTTTTAGGTAACGGCAATTGCATTTTTATTATGAAACATATTTTAATAATAACAACTTTCTGTTTTCTTAAAATAGTTGTTACCTCATTTTGACACTTTTTTCAAATCTTTTAGGCACATATTGGTTTTTGGTGCTCAAAAACGTTTATAAAGTTTGTTCTTCTATTATTTTATCAATTTTAGCATATTTTTGTTGATACCCCGTTTTCTAGAGTTTTTGTGTGGTGTTTATCTTTGGATATTTAAAGCACTTTATATAATAGACAAAATATCACCAATAAACTAATATTACGCTTTATCGATCGAGTCCATTGAGAGTATCTCGTTCAAGTGTTCATATTCCACACGGTGTCTGAACGTACATAGCGTTTGAACGTTAACAAGAAAAATATGCACTATCACGACACGTTTTCTTTCTGAGTTACCAAAATAACAAAGCAAAGTTGGAAAACTATCTCTGACATCAGAGACACTGCAGCCGCAGTAAACCAGGTCCGGCGTATATTTGTAATGAATAAGTCAAGAACCGCTTGACTGAGTGACGTCGCTCCAGTAGAATATGTGATCAAATTCGAAAAACCAAACAATTTTAACAGAGAAGAAAACTCAAATTGACAAGCAGTAGCACAACTCATATATATATTACATTCACCACCTAAACTTACGCTGTAGCCGCTTCCACCAGAACTCTGAAGTATAATTTTAAGAAATCCCCAAAAATCAGATGAATGACCATTTGGAGGTGCATACACTACTGCAAGAAGAGTGTTTCCTAGATTCACATGTCGTGCCTAATGAGTATCAGTCACAGTAGTAATATTTGTTATGAGACTGCACTCAATATTCTTCCTTATATACATGACTTTTTGTTACTACTGCGAAATGTGCAGCGATTTGGGTAAAACGTCGTTAATTATCAAAGTTGATAACATCTGATTTTCGCACAAACCACGTCACGGTCAAAATTCGCACGTCAAAAGAAAATCTGAAGTCATGAAGGATAATGCAAAGCTAATAACTTTTACAACGTGCCTGCAGCACGTTAAAATGAAGAAATAAAGAAAACAGTTTAATTGTCTTGTTATGAAGACAAAAATATTCTCAAGTCAAAAGGAAAGCAGACGTCTAAGTTAGTTATCTGCACGGAAACAAAAACAGAAGAACGCTTCCAGTCTAACTTATCTGCAGTCTGACAAGGACATCTAGGCCCTTGATTGCAATGGCACGCATTCCTTCAGACCTTCGAACAAGAACCTTTCCATTTCCATACCACGCGCAAGCATAGCGTTTTTCTAAACGAGTCTTTATTTTGCAGAAGTTTCCTGTTAAAGCGAGTGAGGTTTTCTTGAATAAAGACACTAGGGAAATATACTGTAGAATACATCATTTGTTCAACCACGCGTCCCTGGTGTCTTGTCTTAGAAAGTCACTAATGGGTCCGGGAACGTGATCTTTCTTTGCCGGCAACCTGTGTACAAAACAAACATCGGAGCATTCTAGGTTGGGAGCTGCAACTTGTCAGCAGCTTTATTTAGCTCGGGAATCAAGTTCTTATCCTGCGTCATCTGTTTACCGTGCACTTCTATATTCAAACGCCTGCTTGGGAATTCTAGGTCATTGACTTCATTCTGGAGTTAATCATTTGGTATTTTGCTCTGTTTTTGTTTCTCCTGCACGTCTGTTACTCCCTGCTTCAGTTATTTGATTTCAGTTTTCTAGAGATTGATTTGTTTTTCGAAGTGGTCAAATTGCTTCGACACAAACTGGACAGACAATTCCACACTGTTCACCTTCTCTTTTAAGAAGGGGGAGACTGTCTAGACTCTGGTTGATGAACGTAAATAAGGATTTCACAAGTTCAAGTTGCACATACCCACTGTTAATAATATGTGATCCGGCGCCTCTGCAAGAAGGACACCACCATTTCAACGTTGCAGCTTCACTTTTTCCATTACAGGAATTCTTTTGAGACCGGCACGCTGGCCGAAATGATACCTACATGCTCACTCGCTACACCATACCGGCCAGTCCTCCTCAATTAACGGTACCTGACAGGACGATTAGGTGTTGGACATCGTTCGCACAGCGCGAGGACAGGCAACACAGGCCTCTTACTTTTGTCTCAGTGGCAGCGGCAGCAGCGACAGCATGGATTCAGTCAAAATGTAAAGAATAAAAGAGATTACCAGCCTGTAATACACGTGTTGTGTGGTTAGCTTTGTTGACAAGACGCTGCAGATCTGCCAATAGAGAGCAGCACGAAGAAAAAAAGCCACACATCTGGCCTTTTCGCCGAAAACCTGCGCTTGCCCAGAAAGAGTTTGCCACAGATTCCAGGCTCGGAGAACCTGCAGCGCAAGGCCAAGGAGGACGGGGAAGCATGCAGTCCTCAAAATCGATCGCCACGAGACGAGAGCAGTGCCGAAGAAAGCAGAAGATGGCGAAAGCGGGCATCAATTTCAGGTCGGCAACTGCAATAGACGTGTTGTTCGGCTAGCCGTGTTGACAAGACGCTGCCGCCGCTGCCAAAAGTTAAAAATGACGTGACCTTGACCATTCACAATGTCCACTATTCAAGGATTAGCTTTTACAAGATCGTTAAGTATGTCGAGATGTGAAGATATTTGTGAACAACAAATTATTTTAAAGTTAATTCTTTTTTTCTGGTTTTGTTGTGAATAATGTGTATTGATGTGGGAACGATGCATGATGCGCGGACAATGCACCATGTACGTATGATGTAGAGTGTGTGGGCTATGTTGGGAAAAAATGCTCTTTTCTGTTATTTATCTTTGCGTACGGTCACTAGAGGAATATAAGTTTTTTTATGTAATTTAAATATTGTTCAATTTGCTGCAGAGGGGTGGATAGAGCCAACACCGATTTGAAGACATCAAGGGGATCGGCCATGTTCCAAAAGCTCTGGAAGGCTGGAATTCATCATTATGGGGTGCAGAAAGTTCAAATGAGTCCGCAATTAATTCCAAAGGGCGTCACTTCTATTATTATCACATTCAGACTCTTTAAGGTATGTAAATCAGAATTTTGCTTTAAAAGCTTAATTTCGAAATAAATGAAGTCAGATTTGTTATATATAACTTTGTAATGACACTCGCGCGTGCTCTGTTTTTATACTGACATTTAAAGAGTGAAAAATATGTTCGTTAATTTGTACATTATATTTTCTAAGTTATTTTTGTTCGATAGGATTTGATACTCAGTAAGTTATTTCTTTATATTTTAGGACCGGTAATTTGTGAGCATGTATTTGATATCTGTGAGAGATAGCTGGTATCCGTGAGAGATATCTGGCTATCACAGTTACCACTTAGATTTTCGGATACTGTATTATATTCCACGTGGACACAACACTTCTCTTTAATGAGTAATGCTCGTCTGGCACTATTTTGCCTTATTAATGAGCCTTCAATATTGCGTAGTTCGTTTATAAGAAACATTGAGGCTGTGGGTATTTTGTTTTATTACCGGTACATTTTAATGTTTTCTTTTGAACGGATGCCAAAAACGGTTAATATCGGTGAAACAATCTAGTAAAAACTTTCGTTCAATTCCATGATGGTAGGATATCGACAAAAAATTCCTATCACTCCGAAAATATTAAAACATAGGTTTCTAAACAACACAAAGAAAGTAAAACACACACAGGGGGCAGAGACCATGGGTGTACCAACCGCGGGAGTAGGCGGACGGGAAATAGAATTCGCTTGCCCCCATCCCCCTCTTTTCAAAATGAGGGAGCAAAGCGTGTATTTCGACACCTACCCCGTAAAATGAACTACTTTATGATTTTTTTTTGTTCGAAAAAGGGGGGGGGGGGGGGCAGAGAAATCGACATGGTGTCGAGAACGCCTTTAGTGGTGTATTTTTGAAAATGTAAATAGACTGCCGACACCCTTATCGCTCAGGACTGCAGAGAATGAAAAAGAAGTCTTGTCTAACTACAAGAGCCCTAAAAACAGCTGTCAAAAGTATGGTCATACGTAAGAAAGAGCGTGTCCACCCTATGAAGGGCACAAACAACTGGCGGGAAGAAAATAACGCTGCGGCCCGGGGCCGCTCGCCAGTCGTTTCTTCGTCTGTCTATGCTCTCGCATATTTTGTAGCTGAACACCGTTTCGCTTTTCGTTTTGTGTCAGCTTACTCTGCACGCCATTCCAGCCAATCCAGTGCATTCAAAATACCTCAGGACTTTGTTTTTTCGAGCGTCACTGCTGCGCCCCTCCCTAAGGTCACGTGACCCACACGTCGTCAATGGATTGGCTAAAACTGCTCGTAGCGTCCGCAGTGGCCGATCGTAAGCTGAGATGGAGCGACATCTGTTCGCGAAGCAACAAGTCTCTTTTGTGTCTTCCCATCTATCCTAGGCCGGTTTTCGAAATGGGGAGATCCTTTTATCCTAACACGGGCACCTGATGTGCGCCACGACATGAACCGTTTGGGGAAGTCAAAACAGGCACTCGCTGACTTTGATTTGACTCCCTCTTCGTTACATTGGCGGTGTCTATCGAATGAAGCTTTTTTGGACGAAATAACGGAGGTAGTAGACACCGATGGTCTAAGCTTGCAAGCTCAAAGACGTGGCGCCGTTTTGGAGGCGCGCAAAAGAATGCCATTGCCGGCTCTTTTGCAGGCATCTTTTTTTTTTCCAACATGTGTACTTGAGTTCGTTTCCGTGCCGCTTGCTGTTTCTGGTTAGTTGTCTCCTACTTTATTTCTTCTCCCCAAAACAACAACAACGAAACAGGCTTGGGACTTCTGAGGATTCTTTGATCCCATCTGGTGACACCAGTGCTGGGGCTTTATCATTCGTCGCCTCCATGGTGAAGACGGCACCTCGGCTTTCTGAAGGCTGCACTCGGGACCGATCTGGAGGACAGTGACGGCGACGGTGTTCGTCCTTGCACCCCTTCCCTCCCAGAGAGCGGCGGAGATTGAGGGCCTTCAAGTTCAGTAGAAATCGACGGTGGGCTCCAGCGGCAGACCGCCCACTTTGAAGAGAGAAGTTCCCGCCTGTCTGCCACGCGCCGAGCGGCAGAATGAGAAGGAGGCTGGAACGACTGGGCGCGAAGCATTGGTAGGAGACTCTTGGGAATCAAGCTGGCAACGATGGATGTGCGCAATGGTGGTGATCCTGCCGTCGGTCATAGGCCTGGTTGCATGGTCGGGATTTTACCCCAGCCTCGACCCTCAAAGCATTGAGCGAAGACTATGGTAATGGTAACGGGCAACGATAGATTTACGCGGTGGTGGCAACCGTGACAATTCGGTGACATGTTCTGAACTTGACCTCGGTCCCGACTCTCGCTAAAGAGAAGGGGCAACGACGGACGCCTGTGGTAGTAGCGACGACGACGTCGGGACATGGCCCGGTGACATGGTCTGGACTTCACACCGGATCGGACCCTCGACGACGACGTAGCCCGTGGTCAGAAATTTGTGACAGGCGAACTTTAGTTCACTTATCTAGCCCACGTGGATTTAACCTCTAACGTCTTACCTCTAACTCTTATGTCGTGCGTAAATTTGCGCCAAAACGGAATGTGTGCCGAGTGAAAAAAACAAATGCAGTAATTTCAAGGACAAAAAGGTTCATATATTGAGTGTCTGCGGTAGCAATATACTGATAACTTTATCATTCTTCCTTAACATTTCATGGCAATACCGCGATCAAAAGAAGGACAGTGAAACTTCGAAAGTTTCCCAAATATCATCGCACGCATTTAAAAAGTTCTAGTAGTTGACTTGGAGTGAAATTTCCTTAGGTACATTCAGATACTACCAGCATTGTCAGTTAGTATAAGCATACTGCATATGCTATTTTAGTTTTCGATTCTTATGTATTCCTTCTTACGTCGACATCATATGCTTTCCAGACACATATTCTTTTACGCGTTAATTTATATCCACCTTCCGGCTGGTGCATTGATCTCTCCAATAAAAAAGTAGATTAATTTAAAACTAAAAATGAACGTTTAATGGAGAAAACTTGCACCTACAAAACTTTCTAAAAAAGTGCCACCTATGTTGCGTCGGCGACGCAATGTGACTGACCATAGGCAGCGCGTTACAGCAACTTTCATACGGGAGGCACGTTGAGGAATGTTCTGAACAATAACACTCAACTGCAGCCGAGAATGTGCAGTAATTTATTTAGAACATGATGAAAAGTAGCTCATAGAAAAGACGAGGAAAGGCACAAATACCGAACGCAGAAGACAATCAAGTGCTTTTTTATTATATATGACTTGCATAAACACGCGAAGCATATCACCTTACTACAGTTTATTTTCTAGAAGAGTAGAGAAGTAATAAAAAAAGGATCTGGAACCAGCGGGATTCGAACCCCATTCCCGGGCTTGACAGCTGCATACGTTGCCAACTTCTCCAAGCATGCGGTTTTTGTTGGTTTTTTTCTCCAAGCACGCGTTTTACGCGCCTTTTCTTTATTTGTATAATGACACATGACAGTGACGCACTATCACGATGAAACTCTAAAAGGCGCCATCAATCTTGGCAAATTTTGAACTTGATACAAATCGTTTAAGGTAGCTAACACCTTGAAAAGTGGCACCAACACAGGTGTAGGCTGCTCAACCTTATAAAATTCCTTCAGAAAGCACATGTGCAAAAAAAAAGAAAAGCACTTCTCCACAAGACGAACATTGTTATCCACATGGCGCACAGGCATGCGGCAGGCCATATGCTGTGGAGGCTCAACACTAGGATCATGTCGTACGGAACGTCATTTGTTCCTACTACCGCTGAAAAAACGTATGCCATGGAGCGTTACTGAGAAACCTTTCTGAGGGTTCTTTGCAGGACGTCCCAAAAGACCTACTCCTTACAGTCAAGGAAAACGTGATCGACCGTTTCCCGGTTTCTGCTGATAAGGAAACAGCGTACCCTCAAAACAAGCACTCTAAAGTTTCATGCACACAAAAGAAAGAGCCACTTACACAGCGCTGTGTAAGTGGCTCTTTCTTTTGTGTGCATGAAAACCTTAGAGTGCTTGTTTTGAGGGTGCGGTGATTCCTTGTCATCATCAACAACCAACTCGCCCGAACCTCTGTTTTAACCGGTTTCTGCACAGTGTGCAGTTGTCAGATAAAGCTACCTGGATGCGGTTTTCAACTAACCAGGCTTTTAGCGGGAGTGTTTGACTATGCAACTTGAAAGAAAAAAAGTATTAGCGTTAGGGGGTACCATCATTCATTTGACGCTCCTTAAGATATCCTGCACTGGACCAGCACCGTAAAAAAACGATACAAAGAAATTAAAAAAAAAGTTCTCCGCTGGTCACTTGCTTGACAAACAAGGAAAGTATTTGAGTAAAAATTGCGTTGCTAAAACCAGTACGAACTACATATTTTATATACCCGCGTACACAGGTACCTACGTCCTCGCTTGACGAAACAATAAAGTCGGATGCGCACCACGCAATCTGACTTGAATAAGGGGTCTGAGAAAAACAAATATATTTGCATCTTGCATCACAAAAAAATATATATATATATATAACCCCCCAACCCCTTCCCCGCCCCCCCCCTTCGTCCCCCAGGTGGGGCAGTTCGAAAGAGGTTTGTACGGCTCGTATGACCCCAAACCAAGCACCAAATAAAAACACCAAAACTACTGGGTGTAAGTTGTATGTTTATTCATGAGCACTGAAGCACTTTCACAACATGCCACAGATTTAAGATAAGAAAATCATTGCAAGTCGATGCACGTGCAAACAAAAATATCCCATAACCTTCCAACTTGGTCGCTTTTGCGCGCAAAACTGTAATCTGATCACTCCAATAGTCATAATTATTTTGGTAGTTTTCCAGGAAAACTTTAAGATAACCGGGCGGCGATTTCTTGAATACAACAGGTTTAAACACAGCCAAAGCTGAAGGCAAATCGTCGTGCCAAAAACCCAGGCACTTATCCCGGTTGATGGAGCTACTTGTATTTTCGCGAAACATCTATGTGAGCTTGACGGCTTTCTGGTCACACCTGGAGTCCACACAAAAAAATCGTCAAGTCATTCGCATGCGCTAAAATAGGCACCTATGTAGCTATCCAACCGAAACTCTTGAATAAAACTACTCTGAATAATAGTTAGACAAAACGGCTCAACAAAAGCACAAAAACGCAAAGGCGGAAGTCAACAGCCTTGTAGGACCGAAGAGAAAAGTCGAATACGCTCGCTTGCTCATTTGCTTACAACAATACTAAAGGCGAAATTTTCGTACGCCGTGCGCACGCTGTCGCACAAGACAGATTCCTGGTTAACATGTTCTATTATAGAAACAAAATGAACTCCCGTGACATGCGGCCGCAAGTGTTTTGTTTTTAGGTGGGCCTGTAGCATGGCAACACTTCGCACAAAAGAGTCACAACACACCAGAATGCTGCTTGTGACATTAGCATTTCTTACAATGTCCCTCCCTTTTATTCCACACGCCTGGTGTGGGTCGACGATAACGTTCATTAGGCTGTGTGAACTTTCCGCTAAAACCTTTATAGGTATCTTAAAGTCAACATTAATATATTGTGAAAGGACGGTACGATCCAACAAGAATAATTTTGAATTGTCCCCATTTTTGGGATTAAGATCATGTACACAAACGACAAGGGTTATGGTTTTAGTCCCTTTGCTTCACTAAATATGCAGTAAAAAAGGAGAAGTTCGACGTAAACGCGTAGTAAAACTAAGCTCCCAACCCGTCTGGTCCTGGAGCTTTATGAGGCTTCAACTTGTCAATCGCATTTTTTTCAAATGGTGAGAACGTGATGAGCTCTTTTAACTTCTCTTTTAAATCGGCTACAAAACCTCGGCAATAAAAGTAAATAAAACCTCTCGAAACTGCGGTTTTTCTTTTTGGCGCATGAAAGTGGAAACGTTTTTGTAAAATGCACCAAAAGCGCGTTCGATGAATCTTTTGTGGCCGCGAAATCACCCCCTGATAAACAATCTCCTTGACTTATGCTTACTCACGTATTGTTTTTAACCACTATTGCCCTTCTCGTGGGTATCTCTAGAGCAGTAACCGCTTCCAGCATCATGAACCTCAAGTCGTTTTTTATACTGATTGTTTCAACAGAAAACGTATCGAGAGAAAATCATTCCTTTCTCATTAGTTTTTGACGTAGTGCGTTTAAACCGTCTCCTTCTTTGTTTTAGTCACCATTTGAAAACAATTCAAGCTTTTAAGGGTTATCATCTTAATGTTCGGTTTATACAATTTATGTTTACTTCCAAACACAATCCTTTTAGCTCTAGCAAATTCTCCAAGGTGTCGCGAACCCTGTTTACAAAACGATATTTATTTAGGAGCTTTGAAATGAACTTCTCTAAATCCCAAAGTAAATTCTTCAGCGTTTCTTTGAAGGAGCACAGCGTAAAGGATGCAGGAGCGTGATCACCGAGGGACACGCGCACATCTCTACTGCTTGCATTGTCTGACAAGGTTGAGATAAACAGGTGCTCTATCTAAGCGCACGTGCTTGCACCTTGAAAATGAGTGTACTGTACAATCTGAAATGAAGGGTGCAGTCTTACACCCATTTGAGCCATACAATGCTCCCCAAAACTTAAGTTCAACATACAACGCACTGCCGTTGAACTGACGGCCACAGGTTTATTAGGGGTTTGATAACGGTGCGATATAACTTATTAAACTGCTGAAGTACGTGTCAAACACTACAAAAAGAAACACTCAGGTTTTACAGTAGGGCCAAGAAAACTCCAACGTTCTTTTTTTTTGTAGAGTGTAACACGTACATTAATTTTGTTAATATTGTATTTGTTATTTTTTATATTTTCTAACTTTATTTTTTATTTTTTTTATTTGGCTGTCAAGCAGCTGGTAAAGGTTGGTACCTTTGGTTCGACATTAATGCGCTCAACGTCGAAATAAAGTTGTTGGGTTGTATTACATAAGACAACGGGTGTAAGTAGTGTCCCCTCTTACTGAGAGTGTACAGCTCGTCCCCTTGACGCGCACAGTGTGTATGCCAACTCGCTGGTAGCGTGTTTATTTCGCGCGCAATTCATATCTCTCATGCCATCTACAGAAACAGTTAAAAATACCCAAGAAACATATTGATCAGTTTGGAGATACTTTTCATTCTGCTAAAACTATGATCCTTTCCACCGTCTCGGTAGGGGCGTATATGCACATCTCCACGCCACGCACGCGGAAATATTGTAAGAACTTCGTTTCGCTATGCTGACCGCCTCGATGTGATGTGGCCAATCAGACACATCAAAGCGCACAATCATGGCTTTCGTCATATTTCTCTACGGGTTCTATCATGCATAAAGCACCCAAACAGCACGAAATTTGGCCGAACATTGGCCAGTCGGTGGCAATGGTATTTCCGCCAATGGGCAAAGAGTGGCCATTCATCCGCCAATGCTTAGCCGATGCCTGATGGCAAGTGGCCATTGGTAATGGCCAGAGAAAGGCCAGTCATAGCCAATGGCTGGCCACTGTCTGGCCACTGTCAAAAACACCATTTCCAACATTTGGCCAATGATTGGCCAAACCTCTGTAGCTTGGGCAATCATTAACAAAAGAAAGACCGAGTGATTTCCGCTTTTGACGCCGCTTGATATGTCCTGTTAGTACGAAGCCTCGGTCGCACACAAATTTAGGCTGAAACAAAGTTTGGAAACTATCGCTTATGCGGCATTTACACCACGCCCGAATGCGCTGCCATATTAAATATAACTTACATTTACACATTGAGTATCGTGTGCTTATTTTATTTGTTTCGCATCGTTTTTTCTTCATACGTTCAGGCTAAATTATTTCAGTATAATTACGTACCTTATACAACCAAGAAGACATTATATAAGAGGATGATCGACTCAAAGCAACATTTTTTTATGAACTTAAGTTAGAAAAACAAAAGAAAAACAATGTTTAGAATCACGTGATCGAAACCACCAAATCAGTAAATTTTAGTAAGTATCCCAGCACGTGGGAAACGCGGTGGGACGCTGAAGTTATCACTCGTGGAAAAGGCTCAAGGCTTCCTAGGCAGAAACGGGGATATTTTTTTTATCATCCGCACTATTAAAAAAAATGATCATAAATAAACACATAGAGAGTTGCGTCGCCTCAAAACGGAAATGTATCGGTGATTTTTACGGATTCGTTCTTCATTTTGTTTGGGAACTCCCGCATTACAAGGAAACAATTTGAAGACAACTCAGTCCGCAACTAAAGGCGGACAATGAAATGTAGAGCACTTGAGCCCCTCGCGGTACTATGACAAATACACAAATACAAATCCTTTTTGAGAAAACAAATCCCGGATCGTTGATAGTTCGACTGTTTCTAGGCATTCGTTCATCATTTCAAATTTATCCACACGCTACCTTGTCAATAAACGTTCTGATAACAACCAACTTCCCAGCAAAAGGCGAACTAAAAAATACAGAATCCGCTAGTACATCCTTGCGCTATGTCAAAAAGTCGAAAACACACTTTTTCTAGTAATCTGGTGTCGAATTGGAGGTGGCTCGGCAGTTCTACCGCATTCTTGCATCTTTTGAAATTCGGGCACGCTCGCCGCGCCAGGGAACTTTTCGAGCACAACCAAGTTTTCTGCTATAGGCAGAACATAATAATGGAGGCTGCCGAGCCCATCCTTATATTATGGCAAGTACTTTAAAGAGAATATTTGTTTTTAAACGTGTCCCTAATGGGGGATGGTTCGGCTTGTTTTAGAATTTGCTCGTCATTTGAAATTTGGAAACACACGCCTTTCGATTGAACTTTTTGAGGACAATCCAGTTTCAAGCTGAAGGCTGAATGTTAAATATAAAGCCAGATAATCCTAGTACTTTTTGTAAATATTCGCAACTAATCCTTTTTTGAGAAAACTGGTATCAAAGTAGAGATGGTTCGCCATTTTTTACGCATTAGTTTACTGATTCAATTTCGAGCACGCGCGACAAACCAGGAATCTCCTTGAGGACACCCTAGTTTCCCAGCTAAAAGCTGAATATCAAATGTAAAGACTTGGAGCCCATTCTAGCAATATGGCAAATGCTCGAGAATGAATCCTTTTCGAGAAAACCGGTTTTAAAATGCTGATGGTTCGATAGTTTGTCCGCGTTGTCGTACTTTTCAAAGTCGGGCACCCTCGCGTCGCCTGGGAACTTCTGGGGTACAACCTAGTTCCGAGGTAAAGACAGAATATCAATAATAAAACCCACGAGCCTACCCTAGTACTGTGGCAAATACTCGAAAACGAATCCTTTTTTCAAAAAAACCGTTCTCAAAGTTGGGATGGTTCGGCAGTTTTTACGCGCTCGTTCATTTTTAGAAATTTCGGTACACTTTCCTAACCTGGGAACTGTTTGAGGACAATCCAGTTCCCTGCTAAAGATAGAATGTAAAATTGAGAGCCCTCGAGCGCAGGCTGGTACTGTGAAAAGTACTCCAAAGTGAATTATCTTTGGCGAAACCGACATCAAAGTGGGATGGTTCGGCTGATTTTAGGCTCTCGTTCATCATTTAAAATGTGTGAACCCGCGTTTTGCTAGGGTACTTTTTGAGAACAACTCAACAACTCGATACCCAGCTATAGAAAAAATTTAAAATTGAGGGTCCTCTGGTCTAATCAATATGGCAATTATTCCAAAATTAATTATTTTACAACGAATCTGTTTATGGCTAGGGTTCAATGGGTGTTTTGTGTGAAGTTACTAAATATGTTTCGCTCGCCCTGCCGCACGCGCCGCACGCTAACGCCTTCTCTGTATAAAAGATTCGAAGTAAAAACCAAAACAAAGCGTTGACAAAGGCGCGTCCAAGATGACATGTGTTTTAGACTTTTGCTTTAGAACAGTTACTCCTGCAGATATATACTATATATATACTGATATACACTGTATATACTATGTACAGTATATATTATATACTGACAAAATCTGGCAGATCGCCGCGAGAAGCTGTAGCCTAAATGGAGAAGGTGGAGCAACAGACAACAGATGACAGTAGAGCCACGTGATGGGGGACCCGCAATGGCCAGACGCCGAAACACGGTTCTCCCAGGGAACAAGTGTGTATCAGGTCCCCGCCCCTGCAAAAGCTTTGCGCTGGCTTCCAGTTTCTCTGAGGTATGTCTCTTTGATGCCCTATGTTACCAGATACTCGCGCTTTAAATCTGTGACCGGGCAATCTCTGGCTAAGTCGTCGAACTGCCAGGCTTTGTGAGTATAGAGGAAGCTACGCTGCTGCAGACGCCGGTACGTGCGGCGCGTGAAACATTGTTACCTGAATTCTTCTTGATGCTTGGGTAATTTACCAATATGTCGATTCAGTGGATTTCTTAGCAGTGGGCACCATTTTCAAGTTCAGTAGACTTTCAGGTTGATAATAAATGATTCTCAAAGATTTTCCGCTGTGCGACCCGCTTCGGGCATGTCTAGGGTTGCAGTGCCTGCACTTTGTCGTTGTTCCAAGCGCTTCCGTGCCCAGTTTTGTTTCCTTCCGCTCTCCAGGATTGGCGGTCCCGTCGCGCGTGTCTACTTTTCGCCGGATGGCGGTGCGGTCGCGAGTGTCTAGTTTCCTGCGGCTCCTCGGGACGGGTATGTGTCGTGCGCTAAACAACTTTGGTGGACATCGACCTTCAGAAAGTTTAAAGGCTCATGATCTTTTTTTTGGAAAACCGGTCCCGCATTGGGGATGGTTCGGCTGATTGTAGCCATCAGTTATTTTAAAATTATGCGCCCTCACTTTGCCAGGGAACTGTTTGACAACATCCCATTCCTTAGCTTAGGAAAAAATATTAAGCTTGGTGACCTCGAGCATATCCAAATGCTATTGCAAATGCTCAAAAACGAATCCATTTTGAGAAAACCGGTCTCAAAGTGGTGATGTTTCGGATGTTCATATGAATTCATTTGTCTTTTGAAATTTGGACACCGGCGCTTTATCCAGGAATGTTTTGATGTTAACCTTTATTTGAAATTGCAATAAAAAAATTAGGGGCCCTTGACAATACGCTGCAACCATGGCAAATCCTCAAAAATGAGGTATACGTGTGTGAACTTGTCGCTTTGAAGACATGAATCGACTCTTTTGAGGCATTTGTTCATCATTTAATATTTGGGCGCCCGAAACTTATCCACGAACTTGTTTAGTTTGGCCGAGTTCTTAGTAGTTGACGAAATACAGAAGTTCTGGCTCTTGACTACAAGCTGCGGCTATGGCAAATACTCTAAAATAAGACATTTTAGGGAAGCTGGTGTCGAAGTGGACATATTTCAACGATTTTCATGTATTGGTTGCTAATTTCAAATTCGGCCACCACCGCCTCATTCAGGAACTTTTTGAGATCGACCGAATTCTTAACTTGTGGCGAATTACAAACTTTATACCCGCCGAATACGAGCCTCTGTTTTTGAAATATCATGTGCTTCAGCCCTCTTCGATGAATCTGATATCAAGTCGGAGATTTCAATACGCTCTTGTCTAGGTTTTCTTTTTTTTGTTTGTGTTCAGGGTGTTTGGAATTTATAAGTTAATATAAATATGTAGTACTTGCCGAATTATTATTATCAACATGAGAATGTTAAGCCCACAGGAAAGGTCATTCCCTCATAAATCGTCTTTCTTCACCGCAGTGCTTCCATTCCTTATAATGAAACAGTTACAGCTATTATCACAGCAATTTTAATGTGTTGAAATATTTTGAACTTACTTATAATTGTATATTTAATGGTACAAACAGTTCTTTCATTTTTCTGGCTTATTTATGTCAGTAGTGGAATATTAGGACGGATCGTAAATGTCCAAACTAGAAGGAATCCGCCTTATTTAGAAAATTGGTCTCTGGAACCTCAAAAAATAATCTTTCGAAGACACAAATTATTGTGAGCACATCGCCGATTATTGTAGTTTATTGTAGTTGAACGGCCAATCTTTTATGTTTCATTCTTAAATTGTGTTGGTTTGAACACTGCTGTTTCTAATAAACTGATGTGAGCTGCCTGTGAAATATGTTTTTGTACAAATGTAACACACATCTTAGACTGTAGAGATTTTGCCGTCATATCAAAAGGGATCCAAGTTAACTTATATAATCATATCGATTTTGTTACACTCAAGTATAAACTGTAGACTTCGACTAACTTGGAAACTATACGTAGTGGCAATACATCAAAAATCATGTTCGACTAAGGAACCTGAACTTCACATGTCCTCACATTGAATTTATTGCACAAGAAATGCGGTATTGAATTGAAGAGTAGGAGCACTGCGCATTTTTTTCAAAACGTAACTTTTCGGTGGTGTGGCGGTAATTGTTATTAATATACATTATCTTCTATGGGAGCGCTGCCGTAACCCGCCGAGAAATGGCGCAAGCATACGATGGCACAAATTTCTGGGGATGAGGATTTTGTGTAGACGAGCTCCGCTGGGACAATTGGCAACTTCTGCTGCGATGTTGGCCCATTTTTCCAAGGATTCTGTAATAATCCCTTTCCCATCCCTAACCCCCAATCAGAATGTGTATGCAGTCAAACCTTTGTGTAATGAGCTATGCATTGCTGTGTTTGGTTTTTTGCGGAGACAGGAGACTGGAGAATTAGAAGAGAATCTAAGAATCTTTGAAGTACGCAGGCTTAATTATAGCTAATTTTACAGTGCCCCTTTGGACTAAAGTCATCGAAGCTACACCTTCCAAAAATATTATATTTTCGTCCGTAATAACGAATCGAGTATTCCGGTCACCGACCGACAAGCTCCAGACCAGCCTCCAGCGCTCAAGTTCTGTAGGGGGTCGAAGAGACAATAAAGACGCAGATGTTATGCCGTAAACATACTCATTTACAGCTTCACATCAGATGTGTATGTCTTCACTTTAGGGCATAAAAATAAAAGCTGAAAAATATCAAGATTTGGCGCAACAAGTAGAAATGGCGCAATCCGAAGGTGTGGGGGGATGTTTGAGGTATGTTGGTTTCCCCCTTTGCTCAACAACTGGTAGGTACGCTATTTAATAGAAACAACATGTACAACTTTTTCAGCATTAAAAAAATGAAGCCAGCAGAAGGTTGCCGACAAAAACATAGGCTAGGAAATGAGGGAAAAGAGAAGTAGATGAAAAGGAGGATCATAAGTTCCACAAGAAAAAGGCAGAACTGCCGGTCGTACGTGCAGTGACAGCGACGGCAAGCCAAGAGCATGCGACTGACAAAAAACGTAGAGGACGTTTATGCTTCTCCTTTAAATGTGCAACGCGACAGCGCTTTTGGGCGTCATTTTAACCACCTTCTCATTCGATTTCCATGCTCTTCCTACCAGTGAGCTCGAAGTGCTATGTACACAGTGACTAAGTCAGTAGCTTGTCTCGCTCTCATCACTAGGGTCGCAGGCTCGAATCCCACCTAAAATGCTTCAAATATTTATTTGAGGGAAAATAATGTCTTTATAAATTAAGATCATTCAAAACATAAGGCTACTTTTAAGTCGCATTATATTGCATGTTTTTATTTAATTTAACTCCAAGCGTGGCGTCCCGTTTTATTTGCGCGTTCTAGGTTGTTGGAAATTTCCGCGAGAGATCATGTGGCAGTGACGTCATGACCCTATCGATCACTCAGTATTTTCACGTTAGCGATTGCTTTGTCGCGCTACCGACGCCGGCTTCTCTGCGACACGAGCTCTTTAACGCCATTGCTTGAAAACCAGATCACCATCGTCTCCGTTGGCAACTACTTGCTGTTTCTCCGTGGGCCAGTGGTACATTGCCCCTGCAGCGGCCGCTGTTTCACCACCATAAACGACCTCCCCTTCCCCGGCCACCTGCCCCACGTCCGCAAGCACAGACAGTCCCACAAGCGTATATAAGCGCTTTTCAAGGGAACGTGGGCCCCCGGAATCCCTGACCACCACCCCCCCTCCCCTCCCTCCCCGCCAAGCTGCCTCGGTTATTACGCGGAAAAAAAAAAAGATTGGTACAAAAAGTTCATAATGCACGAACTAGGGGTGACCCCGATCGAATCATCTCCGGCCGTTGAAGATCAACCTGCGGCCTCGATGTCGTCATTGACGGCATCAAGGTCGCGTTGTGGCCGGATGTTGTCATTTCAAGCACTCAGAACTGGAGCGACGCAGGACCCGACGCCGACTCAAGATTTTTTGGTTTAAATTTTGGCGTTACGTTTGATCATTGTAGATAGGATATAAAGCCGGATCAGCTGGAGTAATTCGAAAAGAGGAGTGCCAGATGAGTTTTGGAATTTACACAAGCCGTGCTCTGTGTCACCTTTCTCGTAGCACAGAATCACGGAATGAATGACTAAGCTACAGTTCATATCCTTGACGTTGAGGGAAAACACGGACACAAGGCTGGACGGATCAGGAAGAGGGTATATAACCTATTTTAGGCCACCTGAATCTCGAATGCGAAAGAGCTGAGAAGGCGTGTGATATCTGGCATTCTGTTTTCTGAGTGCCTCCAGCTGATCCACCTTTATGTCCGGTCTAGCATGATTAAACACGATGACAAAATTGTATATTAAATCTAAAAAAAGACTGCGTTTGTTCCTGTCTCGCTCCAGTTCTGAGCGAGGTATGCACGCCGTCAGTAGATAGGGTGATTAATGGAAGTTCTAAACACCGCGCTCGACTCTCGGGTTATACGCTATACGGATGACTCCCTTGTGATTCATTCCATCACTACTCCGGCCGAAACCATCTTTCCATGCTTCCTCGGCGCTCCGGTTCTGCAGTACACATAAAAGGACTACAAGGAGTACCCTACGGGGTTCGCAGGGAAGCCATCCATGGATTCCCTGCGAGAGTATATTATGGGGCCTTCAAAGAACCCATACAATGTCTATAAGGCGTATCTACGGGGTCCGCGGGGAAGCCATACAAGTTCTACACATGGTCTTTGTGGGGTCTGCAGAGAAACCATACAGGGTGTGCTCGGTGGCTATACGAAGTCCGTAAAGAAGACTCAGTCTGCCGTGGGTATAGCTACGGGGTCCGCAGACATAAACGTTATTAGAACAACTTAGTTGGGAAACTGACATAGAGCCTGCTCTGAAAAAGTGGCACCGATCCGCACTATAGAAGCGAACTAATGGCAATCGCAAGGCTACCATTTCTCCCGCAAGAACCACCCGAGGAGCTGCAGGGTTGTTTGTATTGGTTCGGGAGTAATCGCAATCAACAGTGTCCGCTGCGACCGTTCTATTTTGGCTTTAATGGTCCATAATGGCGCCGAAACAGATACGGCGGAATGCGTTTTAGGAATGCCAACCCCTGACTTCCAAGCGGACGCGCCGCGAATTACTACCAAAGTTAGAACGCGCCTAGGTCGAGACGCGCTACTTGAAAACACCGGTGAGACATGATTCTATAAAAACAGTATTAATCGCGGCGCAAAACCTTGTAAACTAAAATTTTTAGAAAACATCACCCGCCGGGCGTTTTGTATAAATCTCCAATAAAGATTCCTGCAAAAAACAAAAAAAAAACTTTTTTTTTGTTTTCACGGGAAAATATGCTTTCTGAAGGCTCATGGTGTCAACAGTAACGAAAATAGATTGAAAGCCATCTTGGCACATAGAGCCTTTTAGTTTCGATGCTCTGGGAACTTTCCGTGACTCTAGCATTAGCCATACAAAGTAACCATCGTGTTTCTACTCGGCGCTAAAGGGTTGCGCTGTCATCGGATTTAGAATAAGATACGAGATAACAGAATAAGTTAACAAGTAAAATTATTTTGATACTGAGCACTTCCATCGCAACATCGAATATGCCCTGAAGTTGGACATGTCTCTAGACATCACTGTAACATATCGATGCACGGCGCTTAATTAACAGCTCTAACTCGAACACCATCCTACACCTAACGAAAACATCTACCCGGCATTTAATGAACCAATCTATGGCTCACATCATAGATAGGGACTAGGATGTGCATATACTCATCAGAGCCATAGTATTACAATATAAGGAATGAAAAACGTTCTTATATAGAGAGATCCCTATATCGTTGTTATGGCCGTTCTATGGAAAAAAAGCGGATCAGAAATTATAAATGAACTGTGCAGAGGACTTCATAGGAGAGACATATGGGTAATCGAATGGCAATAGTATGATCATAGGACGCCCATACCTATTTTATAGCCAAGCTGTCTGTGGCTAGGTTTTTGTGGATCGTCTTCAGGGATTTTGGTGGATGGTCTTGGTTTACGCACGGTCTGGTGCGTAGATCAACAATCCTCAAACTCAACAATGTATGCCCCACTTTCTACTCCTCTCCACCGCCACCGCATTCTTTCACGAGCGTGTATACTTCTCGCTACGCGCGGTGTCTCTCTCCCCCTAACATTGCTAAATGCCGCGCAATCTTCGGCGGCCACCTGTGCGGCGCACTAGAACCTCCGCCGTGATTGGCGCAGCCACCCTATAATAAAACATAATTGTTTCAACCCAGCAATCGTGTGTGTCTTGTGATGTAGAGATCCCGCCGCTGTCCTTGTTAAATGGACTTCAGATTTCACATGGGTCACACCCGTGTTGTACGTTCCGAAGAGGGACAGCCAGTGTATAAGGAGCGTCGGCGCGCCATAAGGAAGAATGCCGCGCCGCCAATTTGAAACCGCCGTTGCCACTTCTCCCAGCCCGACAACTTCGAATGCCAACCAAGCTCTCCCCGACGAAGTCCTCGCCCGAGTCGAGCGCCGACGCGAGCAACAGCGTCGTCAAGCCAATGTCAGTGACGATAATCGAGCAAGAGAAGCCAAGCGCACTTGCCAAACGCAAGTACGACGCATATCACCGCGGCGCCAAACCATAACATATCAAATCCCCCATACATATCTAAACCCTAGCACAGCGAATCTCACACGAGCGCCAACTTAGCTGGACTTCCCTCTTGACGGGGTGGACAGGCTCTCAATTTTGTAAGGGAACAACGTTGGGAGACTTTCACTCACTTTATCAAGGTCGGAGTTTGATTTTCAGCGGCCAGAGATGATACAATGAGGCTCACACCCTAATTATTGGATTAGAAACTTCTTGTATATATGTATGGCTCGCGGCGGAGCAACCAGGGTGGCTTAGAGGGAATGGGTGAAGGTACGGCGGCGGGGGCTGCGAGGGGCTATGGTCTCCCAGGGGGAGCAGAGACGCGTGGGCCGGAGAGACCGGGGGGTGCGGGGGGGGGGGAGGGGTGCGTTGACGGAGATGAGGCAGCAGCCGCTGCAAGAGCGCGCGGAGCAACAGAAAGAGGGTTGGCGGCGGAGATGATGGTGATCTAAGTTTTCCCAGTCGCAAGCTCTTGGCTTACCAATCGCTGTCGTTGCACGTACGGTCGGCGGCTCTGCCTTTTTCTATTGGCTGTTATGCTCCTCCTTTCCATCTACTTCCTTTTATCCCTCCATTTCCCTCCGATCTTCTTCTCGGCAAAGAAATGCTGGCTTCAAATGAATTAGTAGGGTACGTTGTTGGGCTAGTTGGCTCATTTTAGTTAAACAAATAAAATAGCGCGAAAAAGACAAGGACAAGGGACTGTGTCAGCGACACTTCTATTGTTCTTCATAGTAATGAGTTTCAGTTTATGAATGATCGTGCAAAAAATTAGTCAACTTTTATGTGGTGTTGCTTTGCCTGTCGTGTGTATATATATGCCTGCTTTTCCTGAGTAAAAACTAGTTGAAAGTTAGCGCTTGTCCTGTATACTTCTTGTCCTTGTCTTTTTCGCGCTATTTTATTTGTTTAACTTCAAATGAATGTTGTTGCGAACTGAAAGCTTGTGCAGGTTTGTTTCCGTCCTTTCTTTGTATTGCTTTCTTCGGATTGAGTATTAACCCAACACGCTCCTCAAATTCATCAGGTCTGTAAGGTTCTAGGGATTAGTATTTTTGACGCCAATTGTAATCTATATTTTTCTTTTATTGATAGTCTATTGTTTTCAGTGGTTCATTATTCGTGCTTTTCAGTCTTTCTAGATTTGCACTTTTCACACGACATATGTTTGTTAGAGTTTTACGGTTAAAAATGAGTTGGCGGCCTCCATATAAATAGTGGCATACCATGATAGGAAGAAGTTAATAAAAATTGAGATGTCAATTCACGAACAGAGCTCGAGCTCTGTTCATGAATTGACATTTCTTTTCTATTAAAAAGCTACTAACACATCATATGATAACTGATGAGTTAGGAATTTTTTTCTTACTTTGATAAAGTTGTTTACATATGCAACATGCCACTGATACTCCGTGCACACGACGTCTTCTGGCTTTCATAATCCTTCGTTTGACTTTGGAGAAAACCATGTTTGAGTTTCGCGGTTAGCACGTGCCACAATTGGTATCTAGCCACAACGGTTTGTGTACAAAAAGCCCGAATTGTGGCTTAAAGAAGTATTGGCGCAACACTCATTGAATAGTTCATGACCCATGCTCTCTTTTGATGCGTTTGTCTTAGTCTTATTCAAATTACAGACAATCCGGGAAGAACAACAGAAGTATCAATCATCTCCTCCGTCACCAGCGCACATTGTTTTGGGCTTGGATTTGTATTCACCTAGATCTGGAAACCTCTACACAGCAATGCTTGATCAACTACGGCAAGTTATTTTATATTCGTCATCATTTTGAAGTAAAACGTTAGCGAAACTAAGTAAAAAGTTCAGTCACGTAAGTATGGTGTATAAAATCCTATGACTCTTGCCCCTGCAACATGCTCCCCTAACATATCAAAACCCTAACTGAGGCTATTTTTAGTTCTTGGATATTAAAAAAAAGGAGAGAGCATATTGGCTCGCCCACATTTTTAATATCTTCCAATCTATGCTCAGACAAAGTTTCAACGTGCTTTTCAAACCCGTAAATAAACCGCTAATTTAAAATTTCAAAGAAGCATAACCCAGTGTATTATATTTTGTTACTAAAAAAAACAATCCTACGTGTCACAAGGGGTCATCGCCAACAGCAGTGCAGCCGTTTTCTTATTTCTGTAGAGTTTTTGACCTGCCATAATTTTATCCTAGGTGACGCAGATGTTTTCAAGGGCAGAAATTCATTTTTCAAGAGAGCACTGGTATATATATATATATATATATATTCGTCTCGTCACCTGAAATGATTCTTTTCTGCAAATCAGGTTCCACTCTGACACATTCCAAAATAAAATCTGTTCAGATGTGATTATGTAATTACGGGCAACTTTGCGCTGTGATTAATTGAACATCAGTGTAGTGAATAAGATATTTGAAACTAGAAAATACTAAGCATTCCGTTAGAAGCAATTTCGGTGCGTCTTGATGAAAGTAGACCAAAGCAAATCTAACAAAACTACTTGAACATATGGCAACCTCCGGGACAAAATATAGCGAAATAGCCTCACGTCCAGAGAGAAGTCCGGATGCACCTTTTCTTTTACTTTTTTGAAACGAGCCGCACCTAACCCTGATTCGGTAGTGAAGATCAGGGCTTTCAACGAAACACATTTGTGAACACATTCTATAAAAAAAAAAGAAACAACAATTGCAGGAGAATTTTTTACGTCTTTAGAAATAACAAAATTAGCAGCTCAGGAAGTATGGACACAGTTGAATGAGAAAATGGCGCAACTGCTGAATGCCTAGTGATACGATAACCTGATTCCCGGCTGTAGCGGGAGCGTGCTCCACAAGTGAATTAAGCTCGGGCCTGGCAATAACGTGCCCGGGAAGATCGGGCAGGCGCCATAATAAAAGTCTGGCCCTAGTTGACCTCCGGCTGGGCGAACCTTCTTCTCGCGCTGATACACCTGTGTCAAACAATTAAAATTTGTATAGAATACTGCATAAAAGTAGGGGGCACTTTTGAAGGAAATAACGGTAAAGTATAAAGGCAAACTGAACCGGTTCCATACTTAAGTAAAACACATGAATCATCTTCCTTCGTCCTCTGGGATCCCAGATATAGAGAATATATATTTTTTATTTGTTCAACGGATGCTGCAGAGAGTAGTTTTGAAAGCACAACTGAAGCCCCTCCTTCACGGAGTGTAAAGTTTCCAGCTAAAGTTGTTCAAACGTCGCCAAGCTTGACGTGGTCCCACTTTTTCCCATACGCCTTCGTCGTCCGTCTTCGTCGTCCTCCTTCGTCGTTCGCGCCACACAGTGATTTCATCGAACGCTCGGCGCACTTCAAAAGTGCAAGCATGTCACCCACTCTCGTGTCTCGGGAAGACGGGAGTCTACTTCCCGGCGCCGTCGCAGCCCAGGTGAACTGTGGCCCAGGTAGAACATTTCCATACCTGCATACGGTGCAACGACTTGGATCTTCGATTAAATCAATGGAGCGCTTCAGGCGAATTCGTAAGATGTAATTGAGCCGAAAAAAAAGAACGGTCCTCCACTGGCACGCCTTATTCGTACGTTACAGCTCTAAGAGAAACGACCATTATGATCGGCGAGGACATCGGGTAGCGCGGTTGCCGCCGGTGGGCGCTCGCCCACGCATGCGTGATGAATGACGAGCGCGTGATTTGTCATATGTCGAGAATAATTAGCGCTCTCATTTGCTTCCATCTAAGTCTATCGCGGCAGTAAAAAGTATTACCTAAAAAGGGTAACATAACCTGGTTATTTACCTTGAGTGCTTAGGCGGTAATGCACGCTCGGAAAAGGGGCAAACATGCCCCTGCTTCATACTCGCTCTCCGGGGAGGTAACGTTCGCCACTCCTTCCTTTTTCTGCACTCTAAAAAAAAAGTTGGCCTCAAGGAACCAACGGCAGCATTTGGTCCTCTGAACTCACAGGTTTTTCCCCGCTATATTTTGCGCAAAAATTTCCCACCTAAATTCAGCGGAAAAACTTCCTCTTTGAATATAGAGGAAAAAATTTCCGGCAAATTTAGGCGCTGTGTGACGTCACGAGATTGTCGTCACAGATGACGTCTCTCGTATCCCTCGTGATTCCCGTGACGTCACTGGTGACGCACGTGACATCACTCGTGACCTTCTCTGACGTCACACTCGTGATGTCACGTGTGACGTCCTTATGGGAAACGACCCTTAATAGAACGCGCGGTTGCGCCGACGGCGACTGCGACGCCATTCAAGCCGGGAACGGGCGCCTAAGAGCTGCGCTCTAAAAGAAAACAAATATCTGGACTGTCCTTCCGGTTGATGTGTCGCTTGCATGAACATAGCAGCCGATTCTGGGAACCTATGTAAAAGGCTCGCTTGTAAACTAGCTAAAATAGCAGCAGATGACTTTTGAGAACCAAGAAGTCTCATCCGCTACATATCACAAAATATGACCGTGGTGCACAATCGCCTGATGTTTTCTCTACACGGTATCGTTTCTAACGTGAGTGAATTTAATTTGTGTAATGTTCAACTGTGAAATATGAATATGCTGTCGATAGATTGTAGCAGGAGCCTGAAACGGTTTCACAAAATGCCGAAACAGGCCTTAACAAAAAAAAATGCAGAAAAGACAGAATGGCGGTTTTTTTAGATTTAATCACGGTACTTCTTGAGCTTCGTCATCAAATGGCGCAGTTTTTATACTTCCGAAACCAGTCAAAAACACAAACGGCGATATTAGCTGATCAATCTGCAGGAAAACTAAGAGGGAGCCAGGCAAAAGCTGTTTAGCAACATGGCCGTGCACGGTGCATAGGAAGTGAAAACTCGTTTCCTAAAACTACCCTATAGTTTAGGGGTACCTAGTGGCGTCATGTTGCGAATAAAGTTTGCTCGTGACTTCAATACAAAGCTTGTAGAGAACTCGCCATTTACTTATAGTCCCACACTTTTTCAGCAATCAGACGGGAGATAGATGTATACCGAACCTTCCGGTATATAAGTTCAGTTAAACACTGAAAATAAAGTGGCTGACTTCAGTGGTGTAAACAACTTCGTTTCACACCTAATAATAATAAAAAAATATTTATGGTAGTGTTTAGTTGCGGTTTATGCTATCTTCGTATAATTTAAGAGTCAAGCAGATGTACTTTGTGTAAAGCCGGCTAATGGTGAACGAACTCTAAAATCAACGTTCCTGGCAGACGGCTAAATCGCAGCAGGGACCTAGAAGGTCCCTGCTGCGATTTAGGATGACATCGCTGTAAAATACCCTCCCCCACACCCAAAAAAAGAAAAAAGAAAACACTGCAATGTTAGTGCATTGATTTGTTCCCTAGTGTTTACACACTTCGCAGAAAAGATTAGATACCTACATATATGCAGCATATTTGATGTTATAAGCAACAGAGCATTCCTGTATAAAATGGTTTTCTGGCGGGTAAGCAACGACCGGAATCGTAAAGGGAGTACAGAAAGAAAATAAGTGCATCATCATTAACGTCCAAACGGAGAAGCACCGAGAACCTTCCGAGAATTCCTGCTCGTTCAGGAATGCCAAGTGTTTACAGTGCGGAAAGAAGGGTTACATCGCAATGATGTGTCGCTCTAAGGACAAGTGCCAAATAAATATGGTTGCACTAACTGGCAACTTCGTCGAGTGCGGCAATACGGCGATTTGCTTGCAGATGCTGTCCCTGAAACATAATTCTATACTAAAAAACATGATTGCAGGATTTTTTTGGTTTTTTTTTCGGGGGGAGGGGGGAGTAGACCTTTTCTTGGAGAACGACATAGTATACCTTGAGTGCGTGATGTCCTTTGATGTCTGCAACAAGCACAACGAGAGATGTCAGAGACTGGTGAATCTAACCTTGAAGTTCCAGGCTAGCTGGGGCCGTTGCCCATTGCGTGCAGGCTCACGTTTCCCGTTTCTCACACCAACAAAAATACCACCGCATCGGTGATCGTACCACGCCGGTCAGGACCGTGTTTGTGTGGCCGATATCTGATTCAAGCGCTAAACAACTTGAGGACTCGGTTTCTCAGTTTGTCGAACGCAAAGTAAGAAGGCAAATGGAAGAATCTACAAGATAGATTGTCCTGGTACGCAGACGTGTTAGAGCCAACGCAAGGACTGTTCGAGGTTTCGCTCGCACACCCGTATGTAAAGGAGGGGACGATGCGGAAGATATTCAATGCCATATCCCTTTTCGTACGCATTGAGGGACTAGGCGTCTGACTAGTTGGACAAGCTAGTGACGAACCGCGTTCTGTTTTCTGTGGAACACACGGAGTGGGCGAACCGGATTGTACCAGTCGCGAACAAGGATAAATCAGTCAGAAGTTGGGGCGTAAGAAGTTAACCGTGAGTGCGGCATCCGTGACAAAGCAATTGTCGCTACGTATGATCGACCAACTCTTCGCAACTCTTAAAAGAGAGACGAGTAGAATATGCTTGACCTTCGCGACACTTCTATCAAATTCTTCTAGACGATGGGGCAAATGAACTAAAGGTCATCAATATTAAATAAGAACTGTTTTGTTACAACCACCTGCCGTTCGCAGTGTCCACTGGGCAAGCTATCTTTCAATGAACCATTGAAAAGATCCTGAAGAGCATACGAGTCATACAAACTTACTAGGATGACGTGAATGTGGCAGAGAATAAGAAAGACGGAGCAAGAGGCCTCAAAGCGGTTTTGCCGCGCATCCGGAAAAATGGCGTCAAGCTAAGCAAGGACAGGTGTACTTTCCCAATGTAAAAAATCTCCTTTCTGGTGAATAGGATTAGCAGCTATGTACTGCACTATTTCAAGAAGAACCTAGATTCCATAAGAGAGGCTTTATGTCTCAAGAACCGTAAGGCCAACTACGTTCATACATGACATTTCTCATCAACTACACCAAGCTTCTGCCAAACATGCCCAGTTTGCTCCCGCCACTGTACAATTTCCTAGCCCATGATTACTGCTGTGCCTTGCAGTTCGGGGCAGCAAGAGTCGTTCGAAAAGTCCAAGCAAGCACTGCTGCAAGCAAAAATGCTCACGCACTTCAACCCCACCAAGCCGCTGCGTGTGGAGTGCGACGCGTCGCCGTACAGTATAGGAACGGTGCTCAAACAAAGAATAGGAATATCGACAAGCCATATTTGAATTCGGAAATCGAAGACCGTCGAAGGCCGACAAAAACTACCCTTAAATTGAGCGTGAAGTACTGGCGTTAATATTTGAAGTATCGAAGGTTTTGCCACTAACTTCCAAAAACGATTGTTTTTTCGGTTTATTTTTTAATAACAGATAACAAGCACCTAGATGGACTGTTCCGAAAAGACCGTTCAACAGCAGCCATGACTGCGGCTCGTGTGCAGCGCTAGTTTCTGATCCTGAGAATCTAGAACTACAACGATCGAGTACAAGCCTGGGCAGGCAACGAAAACACTGAAGCACTCAACCGAAGTTTACTAGAAAGCTACCAGAGTATGTACTTTTGCTTAAACAACTCGACGTAACTCATCTTTTGTCACAAATCATCCGTCAACTGAGCGCGAAGGATGACGCCCTCCGTACTATGAAGTCGCTACATACTCCAAGGATGACCACGAGAAATGAAAGCTCCTGATCTACGGATACTTGCGCATTTTCAAACGGAGGCTCTATATGACTGTATTTGAAGGAATTATCTGCTTGGGCCACCCAGTCATCATTCCTCAGTCTGCACAAACCCATATAATTCAATGTCTGCACAATACACTCCAGGGGCCTCGACAATAAAGTCGTTTGCATGTACCATCGTGTGGTGACCTGCCCTTGACCGAGAGATTGAGCGTCTCTGGCGAAGAATTGTCACACCTGTCAACAAGCAAAGCTTATGCCAACGGCGAAAATTCATGTTAATTGGTCATGGACTTGAAAGAATTGTTCACGTGTTCATTTGGATTTCGCTGGTCTAGTGAACGGTGCCATTACCTTGGTCCAATGAGATTCACACTGGAATTGGAGAAAGGAATCGCTATGCACGCACGCCGCGATCGAGTTCCCAATCACGGCACTGCAAGATAGGTTTCGCCGTTTTCGTATACCAAGAACAATATTGAGTGGCAATGACACTCAGTATAATTTTGTATATTTTGCCAGATTGCTGGGAAACAATAACTTGAAGCACCTACGCACAACGGCGTACCATCTAAAATTGAACGGCAAGGTGAAGAGGGCTGTACGCACCATCGAAGCATTGTCTCAAGAAACTGCAGACTTGATTCTTGTCCAAGCGCATCTCAATCATATTATTCCACTATCGAAGGACCGCACTGGACGACGCAAGGTCTCCGTCTAAGCAGCTTTTATATTAAGAATCCCTCTACACCTGGACACCTGCCTCCCGCCTCTCGCATAATTTTTTATCTGTTCGAACGAAGATGACAAAAGGCAGCTTTGCTCTGGTACTTCTGTTGGGCACAAATCTTTGGCGAAGGGAGATGGTGACATTAACTGAAGAGCGTGTTGGTAGCATTGACTTGTTACAGAAAGAATAAACCAAGCTCGGTGACGAGGGACGACGAACATTTCTTTCAACTCAGCAACAATATGAGTGAGCTTAAAAGCACTCCCTGCAAATTAGAACCTTCTAGAAAAAATGAGAGAAAAGTTGTGCAGTGGAGTACGTACATGTTCGACACGTATAGCGAACACGACCTATTGAGCCAAACAACGACAGATTTACCGGAGACTCCGGGAGAAAGGAACCAGGCGGTGGGCAAAAGAGATGCAAGGGACGCTTGGAACGAACAGACTGGGCGCAGACAAGAGAGAAAAATATATAAAAATAATTGTAAAGAGTCGTGAAGTAGAAAATGAGATGGAATATAAAGTAACCATGAGCAGAGCATATATTTGGTCGGGTGGGGGCGGATATAATCTAGGCTAATTACCGGAGTCAGGTGTGTTATCAACTAGGGCGGGGCGTCGATTAAAAATCTTAACCCGCATAATCGCCACCCTTTAATCGATTAATTAATCAATTAATCGGTCTCGTTCATTTCAACGCATAAATTTTAGAGCGTCACAATTATTTTTTCGTTTCCCACTGCTGAATTTGTGATAAATGTCGCAATATAGAATTTTGAGTATGAATCAACCTCGATCTGAAGTCGAGAACAGTTCAAAAACACTCACACTCGCAGATTCTCACTTCAGCTGCGTGAGGCAAAGGAGTTCGTTGATATTCTCCGACAACAGCGACCTTTTTTGATTGTTCACAATAGTCTCGGCAACACTTAACGAACCCTCGCACGGCGTTCAAGTGGCCGGGACACATGTAAGGATCTGCACTTGTCTGGAGTTACGAATCTAGCCCCTAGAGGTAACTTTTGTTTTAAAATTTCACCTAAAATTTGCCCTTTATTCAGTGTACCCGTCCACGTCTGCGTGGTGAAAACGTTTAATGTTTGTTTTCTTTTGATTGTACAAATTTTACCGATTAACTGGTTAAAAATATTAAACGCGATTAAAGAATTACTCGAATAATCGGAAGGTTAATCGATCATTTGCCCAGCACTAGTCATCACTCCTTTAAAAATAATGAAAGCCGTTTACAACTCCCTGTAACGCCGAATTAGAGCGCAGCTCTTGAGGAGGAGGGGAAGGCACGGGGGGGGGGGGTCACGTGACCACGGGGGTCATGGGACCTCGGGGGGGGGGGGGGGGTCACGTGGCCTGGGGGTCACGCGACATTGAGGGGTGGGGGCGGAGAAAATTTTCCGCTAAACTTAGCGGGGAAACATTTCTGCTAGATTTAGCGGGAAAATATTTCCACTAAATTTAGCAGGAAAATTTTTCGCTAAAGTTAGCGGGGAAAATTTTCCGCTAGATTTAGCGGAATTTTCCCGCTAAATTTAGCCGGTAAAATTTTCTGCTAGATTTACAGGGAAAAATTTCCGCTAAATTTAGCGAGGAAATTTTCCGCTATATTTACCAGGGAAAATATTCCGCTTGATTTAGCGGGGATAATTTTCCGCTAGATTTAGCGGGGAAATTTTTCCGCTAAGTTTGGCAAGGAAACATTTCGGCTAGATTTGGAGGGGAAATTTTCCGCTTGATTTAGCGGGAAACATTTTCTGCTAGATTTAGCGGGAAACTTTTTCCGCTAAATTTAGCGGGGAAATTTTTTCCGCAAAATTTAGCGGGGAAATTTACCCATCATGCATCGCGCGGTTACGCCGACGCCGCTCGAGCCGGAAACGGGCGCCTAAGAGCTGCGCTCTATAAGAACAAGGGAAGCCTCGGAAAAATCGTTGTCAACAGTGTTCCTGGTAAATGACTCAAAGATTTCCCTGCAAAATGTGTTATGATGCCCTCCCAGAACCTTTGCGCCCTTGAAATAAGGAACGCAGTCAGTGCATGCGCGGGCATGAACGACTATGGGTGAAATAAAATCAGCTGACGAACGCAAAACATCCCAATGATGGTCACTGAGTCTGTGGTTAATGCATCTTCCTGTCTGCCCAATATACTGTTTTCCCGCACCTCAAAGCAATGGAACAAACTTTTAGAGCGCAGTCTTAGGCACCAGTTTCCAGCTTCAGCGGTGTCGCCGTCGCTGTCGGCGTCGGCGTAACCGCGTTGTGCATTATGGGAAATTTCCCATAATACACAGCGCGGGCAGGGGCAGGAGAAGAGGGAGGAGAAGGGCAAGGAGGACAAGGGAGAGGGAGAAGGAGGATAAGGAGGAGTAGGAGAGGAAGAGGAGGGGAGAAGGGGGAGGGGAGTAGTGTAGATGGAGGAGGGAGAGGAAGAGGGGGAGAAGGAAGGAGGAAGGAGGAAGAAGGAGGGAGGATGAGGGGGCAGAGAAGGAAAGAGGGGGAAATAGGGAGGAGGAGCAGGAGATAAGAAGGGAAGGAGAAGGAGGTGAAGGATTAGGGGAGAGGAAGGAAGGAAGGAGGAGTAGCAAGGAGGATGAGGAGGGGTGGAGGATGGAGAAGGAGTATACCCTCTCCCCTTCCCCCTCAAGAGCTGCGCTCTAATTTGGGATTACAGAGTGTTGTAAACATCTTTCTGTTTTTCTTACTCGCACGTGACGAATTTGTTAGCTTGTTTAACATTGCACCCTTGCGGCTTTTTCTTTATTGTTGAGGC